>JAEQBH010001395.1:600000-885631 GCA_016808115.1 Tetrastigma voinierianum | reverse complement strand
AAAGACACATGACTTTCGAATAGCAGCTTTTTCTAAGGACTGCCCAAGGAGCTGAAAATAAAAGAAAAAATATTTTGTTTGAATTGAAGGTTTTTCATACATGACGAGGGTGTGAGGGGAATGCTGAGGGCTAGGACATTAGCATGATATGCGATAGCATCTCATGTAGAAGTGCATGGCGTTTTTCCTCAAATGTTGATAAATGCTAAGTCATGCATCACATGTGCACTTAAAAGGGGAATAACCTCATAGGAGAATTCCTCTACTGGGCATTGCTCACCCCGTCGTGGGAAAATATTTTTCAAGTGCTGGAGGCCCACCAGGAGATGGAATTCATCCGAGGCCTTAATGGCAAGGAAGGCCTTAATGGTTTATTCTGTATTTTGTAAAATTCTAGACAGTTATCTAGTTTTCTGCTATGTAAAAGAGAGGAGTTGTAATAAAACTCATTTTGAATTGTCTAATACAATTTGACAGGTTTTTCCCATATTTTTATAAGTTGCCTTATCATAAGCCGAAATATGATAAATTCTAGAGTGTCTGGGAAGAAAGTTTCTGATAGCAAAGGAAATGCCGTAGTGCTACTATTGCGATTCTAGTAAGTTTTAGGTCGCAATGGAGTCGGTCACGACGTGCTGTCAAAGTCGGATCAGTGGTTCTTTAGAAGATGAGTTCTTGTGTTTGTGCATTGTCGTGATGCATTGTATTTTCATGAATATGGATAAGGAGCCAGTTTCTCAATGCGACAACAACACGATAGAGGTTTTCGTATCGCTATTGAGATAAGAACGCCACAAAGCTATTGCACCCTTCATATTAACATGTCATGTTCCCAGATTTCCTCTATCGCGATAGAGGATTTGTCGCAACAGAGTTTGGTCAAGGCCAGGAGTTTCTATGTCGTGATTGCAGTACTCTCACCTCTTGACAAAGCTCGCCTCAAGTAATACTTTATGTCACACAGTCGCTAAGGCGAAGAGAATTGGCGCCGCCGACATGGTTTCAGGTCGCGCAATGCAGTTCGGGCTCTTTGAAGGGGGGCTTCTTGCGTCGCGATTTAATATTTTCTGGGCATCGCATAGCTCGGGTCGTACAGAGATATTAGTCGCAATAGAGCAGTTTTTCGTCGTGGATTGCGTTCTGGGGCAGGCAGCCAAGAGAGTTTACGCTGCGAGACGGCGTTTCCTATGTCACGGCGTGGCAAGGTAACGCGTCAGAGCTGCTATGCAGCGAAAGATATAAGCGACGGACGCGAGCGCCAGGTTGTGGTCATTAACAGAAGGCCATGACGCTGATCGACCAGGCCGCGCATAAGCTGATAGATCAGCAAGGCGCGACGATGAATGCGGTTTCACGCACCTGGGGAGCTCACGACCGAGTTATTTCTGCCGTGATAGAGAATTTACGTGATAGACTTCTACAGTAAAAGCACCCCAGGATCGCTTACAAATCTTGGTATCGTGAGCATATGATACCTAAGCATTCGACGCAGATAAAGGCCACATCTCGATACGTAGCTTCACAAATTTTTTGGTATCGTATCACAGTATATGAATTGCCTATGGCCCCATGTA
The DNA here is from genome assembly GCA_016808115.1 of Tetrastigma voinierianum. Classification (NCBI taxonomy): domain Eukaryota; kingdom Viridiplantae; phylum Streptophyta; class Magnoliopsida; order Vitales; family Vitaceae; genus Tetrastigma; species Tetrastigma voinierianum. The sequence continues at coordinate 884,057 of JAEQBH010001395.1, read as the reverse complement.
AGCATTTGTCAGACCATTGCATGCATTGTGCATTTTCATGTTATGTTACATGAATGTGACTAAGGTAGATTATGTTATTATAAATTGCAATGAATTATATATACGGTAGACGTATATAGGAAATGCTTTTAACACTAGTGAGAAAATAACCTTAGGTCTGTAAAATAAATATGTTAGTCAGATTATAATATTTATTAGAAGTGGCATATGCACTACTAATTAAACAAGGAAAAAGAGGAAAATCTAAATTTGCTATTTGACACATGTGATGGCAGCCTGAGAAGGAAACGGTGGGCCATGTGGCAACAAATAGTCGACCACCACTTGTTTTACCAACAGCTCTTCGTAGGTGAGGCTGGTAGTAAAGCACAAATCACTTACCATTGCTCAGGCTAGTGTAGTTAGGGTTAGGAGGACCAGCGGCTCCAGAGGTTTCATGGCAGCATCATCCCCTCCGATAACTAAAAGTGTGGTGATCATGTAGTCGATCATGTTTCAGCTGGTGTCAGCTGGATCTTGTGAGGCCATGAAGATTTACTTCCGATTCCACGCAGGATTATTAGCTACTTGGTTGTGCGGCGAATCCCTGTATATGGTGGGATTAGATTGTCTCAAGGGACCCTGTGACTATTATTACGGGGGAGAGTTCCAGAGCCTTCATGAGTAAGTTTTTCCTAAGACCTCGCTAGGCATGCAACAAACAGAGTTCCTTGAGTTGAAACAAGAAAGTATGACCATACTCGAATACGTAGCTAAGTTCACTGAATTAGTACGTTTCGGGGATAACTATGTGGCCACATACATGGCCAAGGTGAGGAAGTTTGAGGATAGTTTAAAGATGTCCATCTGGGGTAAGATTGTGGGATTCATCCTACAAAACATGGACTATATGGTCAAGACGACTATGGCAATAGAGAGAGAGAGAGAGAGAGAGAGAGAGAGAGAGAGAGAGAGAGATAGATGATGCATGGAGCATCTGAGATACGGGGTGCTAGTGATAAGAGGAAGGAGGGTCAGCCTTCTTCTAGTTCGAGTAGTTGTAAGGCTCTAGCCTCATTTTAGGGTTTGTGATAGGGCCGTGGTTATCGTGCTGGGAATCAAGGCTCCAGCTAAGTTAGGACTCGATGACATGTTACCATCACATCAAAAATCCATCAGGATGAACGCCCACGCAGGCAAGGATCTCAGTGAGCTTATGAGACACCGCCGCTCCCGTCGCTGAGCCACCCTTCGACGCCGCTTTGTCTTCTGTCTGATCACAAAGCCGCAGGAACCCAGATCACCTTTGGCAAGACACAAGCACCTACCATGTCACAGCAGCCGTAGAGGCCAAAGCATCGGCTTTCCCAGGCCGGTGGTAGGCTCACGCACCGGGGACTCTAAGGACCCAGGGCGTGTCTACGCTTCATTACACCACATTGAGATCACAGTATCATTTTTACATAATGTGTATGTCTACTCTCGCACCTCCTAAGCAAAAGTGTTGTTTGATCGGTAAGCCTACATTCATTTTATTAACTTTAGAATATTTTCAGCTTTTAAAACAGGTCCCCTGTGTTTCGTCGGTAACGAGTTCCATGTGATTGGTGGTGGATTGATGTAAGATATGTCGATTTTGTGTGGTTATTACATGATTCACCACCGGACCCGAGTCATGGACATGTCGTACTTTGATGTCATTCTTGGCATGGATCGGTCGACGACACACGAGTCACATCGATCATGGATCGTAGGAGGATTACCGCCACACACCCGGGATGGTATTGTGTTAGAGGCTCTCAAGAGGAGTACATGATGCTCACCCTGTGCCGTACTACTCATAGTGCATGACGTGGCTGATGGGCTCACAAGCCTTACCCCAGAAGAGAACAGGTGCTATCAGAGTCAGTCTACTCTAGTGTTCGAGCAAGAGGATGTCTCTTTTCCCGATGAACCACTGGATTACCTTCTATGATGTAAGTGGCTCTGTCACGGTTACACCCCGGCACGTCGCCCATTTATGACTCCTCATAGGATGACACCTATTGAGCTGTAGGGAACCCAAGGTCCAACTGCAAGAATTGTTGACAAGGTATTATTAGATCACGCCAAGCACTTCACCTGGGGCGCTCCAGCTCTGGTTGCTACAGTTAAGCATGCAAAACCTTCACTGCAAAAATATCGACCACCGACAACTGAACAGGTTACACCAAGAATTCCATCTCACTGGGATTGATGATTGTTTGATCAATCGAGAGGGCTACTTAGTCTACTCCAAGATAGACTCTTCGCATTGTGTTGTCATCAATTGAGAGCAGTAGGTGCTGATATCCTAAGACAATGCTAGATGCTAGATAGCATTTCAGTTCATTAAGTGGATGCCATTTGTGTTTGACAAATGTGCCAAAGAAGATTCATGAATCTCATGATGAAAGTGTTCCAAACCTCTATTTGGACTGGGCCGTCAGAGTCTTTACTCTGGCGATAGTTTGATATACTCCAAGTCTGGAGGAGGAGCATGAGGATCATTTTGAGGGTCGCTCTTCATGTGCTTTCGAGAGACCATCACTGTATGTCAAGCTTCTGAAAATGAATTTCAGCCATCGAGGCAGTTTCTTGGGACATGCCTTGTCAACAAAAAGTCAAGAGACCTGACAAGGTCGAGGCTATGAGTCGAGAGGCCAAAGTCAGTCTTCGAGATACGCTAGCTGGATTGGGTAGCGAAGACCCAGAAATTCCACTTCCTCGAAAAAGGCAAAATCGTGAATCTTGGGCTTCGCAAAATCACTTCTGCTTAAAATCCAATATTCTTGGATCTCGATGATCTAAACTGGGATTTTACCGTTGGAATCATCTCGAAATTCAAGAAGCATGTCGAATTTCAATAATTCCGAGACAGCTTGAATTGGTATGTTTTCTTATATCACGGCTAGGCTAGAAACGATTTTCGGCGCGATTTTTAAAGTCACATATAACAGATTTACTCATGTGCTGGTAAGTGGCATGAGAGAAAGGATCAAATGATTTTCGCAAAGATATGCCGAATGTCAAAACCCGGGAAAATGAGGACATGAATTTGGGTGTATTAATCTGTAGTTTAATGACACTAAAGGACAAAATGTCCAATAGTGTCTTCTCTTCAAAATGCAAAAAGGGAGAAAACGTGAGGAGGAACCAGTAGCCATCTGCTTTTTTTTAAGAGAGAGAGTCTTCTCTCTAATAGCTGGAGATCCGACCGTCGACAAAGGTGTGCTTCCACGCAGAGGCTTCTGGTAATTCTGACATAGAGCCATGAACTCCTATGGAGGTGTGGGTTTTCCCGCTTGGGTTTTATTCGCTTCTAAGTAGCTTGCTAATGTTTGAGTCAATGTACGTGAGGGGCCGCTTCGACGGCCCCAAATCAATCAATTTTTTGAATTTATTGGAACCCATTTAGAAATTAGTGACCAGAGGGGCTAAATAATGACTGTTATGTTTCATGATAATTTAATGAATAAATTATGTGTTGGTTTGTATATGTTTAAATGGCCAGAAACCGGGTCACAAAGAACTCTGATCGTGACGGTCGAATAATAATCGAGGTTTCACTATTCCCGAGAATAGTGTTCACAAATAATTTTTGTGAAACAATGTGTTCGCCTATGATCGGTCAATTGTTTGTTTGATCATCATTACCAAGTGAGCTAAATTCTTTCGAGTATGGAAATGTGAATATAAGCAATATGATTTGTAGGATTTAAATTAGTGAATATATGCATGATTATATATTTGCATGTGTTATAGAATTGAAATGGAAATTGGCATCATAGATTCCATATGCAATCAAGCACCCTTAGACGCATAGAGGAGTGCACGAGGTAATTCTCGAGAGAATGGTTCTATGTCATTTAAAATAATGAATGTATCTAGGTAGTCCAAAATATCAACGCCGCAGAGTTCCCAATTGATATACATCGGCAGAACTGATACATAACATCAATCGTCGGAGACGGCCCAATTGATATATACATCGAAGGGTTGTCCACAAACAAATAAACATAATAATTCTCATACGAGGTTTAGGCAAGTATGAGGGAGTCAGTGAGGACTCGGGGTATGAGTTGAGAAGTTAGACATTCAAGTAGGATCATGCATTTGCTTGAATGTGTTATTTTGAACATTGCATATGCACTTAGGGTGGAGAGAGCCCACTTAGGGCATTCTATCTATAAACATTAGCTCACTCCCGTCGAGGGATACTATTTTACAGTACAAGGCAGGCGAGACGCTTCATCATGTAGGCTTTAGGAAAGTTTTAATGTGGCTTTGATGGTTTTGGTATGTATTAGATCGCTTTTCATTTTAATATATGTGTTGTATAAGAGTAGATCATTAACTCCCTTCAACTATGATATAGTCAGGGATGTTTTATGAGTATCGTTACGCTCCAAGGTCAGTTTTTACTTCACGTGACGGATTATATCGATAGTCGGGATATATGTTGTGAGAGCACTGTGTGGCCCAAGAGGTCAATTTACCTAAGATAGTTGTATATGAGACCCCGCGTGGTCATTGATGTGTTGATTGGGACAGGTTATATACAGTGAGAGTTTTGCAGTAGCTCCCCGTACAAAGGAGACTCCCCGCCCCTATTCGTGGCAAATGCTCCGTCACCCGACATTCACGAGCAGCCTGGGCGGCCATCAAAATAACGAACCCCGACTAGCGCGCAGCAGGTACTAAGGTGAGATTCATTGAGGATTTCTCCCGACTAGCAAAGACCTATGACCAGTCGACTAGAAGGCGAGGTCAAGTTCGGAGCGGAATGACTCCAGGAGAGGGCGTTCCAGAATTGAAGTAAAGGAGGCTTACTTCACTCCTATTATGATAGTCCTTAACTGGGTGGTGGGACAGAGTCACACAAAGGTATTGTGATGCCTCTAAAGACGGATCGGATGTGTCTCGATGCATTCCGGAGGGCTGTGGGCTTACGGTTCTGTGATGAACTAAAGCACCCGAGCGGTATTACATGACATGGAATTGGCGGCCATAGTTTTTCGTCTCAAGATTCGCCACTCAACCCTACCCATAAGGGTGGCTGGGTCAGAGGTGTTTTTACCACAAAGTCTCAAGTATATCTTTACACAATGAGACCTCACACAGGCAACGCGATGGATGGAGTATCCGGAGGACTAGACTTCACTTTGCATTACCATCCCGGGTAAGGCAAATGTGGTACCTACTGACTAAATGCTTCCACAGAGTACTGGCTAGTGTAGCTTCTCGAGAGTGGCAAATGCTCGAGATTGTGGGACATTTTTTACTACAGTACAGTGACCAAGATCAGGGTGTTGTGGGGAGTTTAGTTGCTACGCCTTCCCTACTGAACAGAGTGATTGAGTCCTAGGGGCAAGACGCAGAGATAGTGTCCATCGGGACCTGCATACTAAGTATGTGACGGTTCGCCATTCCACACTGAGATGGTAGTCTTTTTGCATTTGGGATGGGTCGGTTCCCGCTTGATGGGGTTCGAGAGAGGAGACCAGAGTTCCATTGCTCACATTCATATGCACCTGTGTACCAAGCATACCATGATCTTCATCACCAAGATACTGGCGGCAAGAGGACACGTTGGGACTTTTGTTTCACCCATGTCTCATGTGTCGGGCAAAGGCCGAACATCGTAGGCTAGCAAGGCTATTCCAGCTTTTATCGGAGGTAGCAGAGTAGTGTGCTGGGAACATATCACGATGGATTTTATGACTCACTTGCCACGGACATCGCAAGGGCATGACGCGGTGTGGGTGATAGCGGACCTGGCCACCAAGTCGCACATTTTCTAGCAGCTACGGGATCACCCCTTCACACTAATTCTGAGGAATTCTATAGGTTATACAATCGAGATATTGTCCAAATATTATTATGCTACCATATCAGACGTATTGCTGATCCTAGGTTCATTTACACACTTTTTGGAAGAGTTTCCAAAAGGCCACGGGTATGCAAATGATACAGGGCACCGCTGCCATCCATTAACCCGATGGTCGTACAAGAGAGGACCACACAGCTTTCAGAGACATGCTACGAGCATGCGCCTCGGATCTTAAGGAGAATGGGCTGAGCACTCCGCCCCAAGGAATCTTTCGCCTACAACAAACAATTACTCTGACAAGTGCTATTGCATGGCTCTCTACGAGCTATATGAGGCCATGCATCTCGATTTGTTTGATCTAAGGTAGAGGATATCCACCATGGTCCGATCTGATTAGAGATACTCTGAGAAGGTGACCTGATATTTGAGGCTCTCTCTCATGGCCTGCAGCCGCGTAAGAGCCACGTCGACATTACAGATAACATCACCCCTTAGAGCCTGAGGCGTAATCACGCCTTTCATGATGCCTAAGAGAAGGCAGTCGTTCTAAGAAGCTAGGAAGCTATCGCAGGTGATAGTCGGGACTTTCAAGATACCGAAAGGCAGTGGGCATAAATACAGATTCTGGCTTTACCGCCGAGTTTATCGTGCCTATGAGGTAATGCACCCTGCATGTCTCTATGTTCTAAGCACACCAATCCGACTCATGTAATGGATCAGCTTAGCCATATCGCATGTAGATGGGACCGAGAAGGGACCTGTGCTTCTTTGATAGTCGAGACCAAAGCCCTATGACATAAGACCCGTGAGGCTAGTGTGCCGTGCTCGTATGCATCAAGTATTTGAGGTGAGTGTAACTCTGGGAAATCTAACGACACGATGCGTACTTATATCCCTTCATGTTCGAGGATGGAGGTACGTGGTTTGGGCCATTGCCATTGAACACCGATGACATGCATGTGATTGTATGTATAAGTATGTAAGTTTCGAGGACAAAATTCTTTTTTTTGGAGGGGAAAATGTAAAAACCTAGGAAAAATTCAATTAAAAAGGCAAAACAAGACTCGACGCTATAGTACGTGGAAAATCCGAAATTCCCCAAGATCTCGTGATTCGAATCAACCCCACCAATAAATCTTGCCTACAGAATCTTTTTTAGTTACCTGACAAATTCCGAGCTGAAATTTCACATAATCCCAAGGTGAGATTAAATTTATTGGTGATTAACATGTCACGACGCCACATGGCATCATGACTTAAAATAGGGACATGTGGCAAATTCCACATGGTGAGACCATGTGTGGTCTTGAAAAGATCAAGTGGGGAGTGGTTTAGGTGTCATAGATGACACTTATCACTAAAAAGGTAAAAACAAAGGACACACGGAGCCACGTGTCACACCTCAAAGAAAGACTCAAAGCAGTGGATAAGAACCTGATGAAGGAAAAAAGAAAGGGAAAGAAAAGGGAGAGAGGAACATGATTTATCGACAAAATACTTCCTTTAGATCTCCGATAATCATTTGACTTGAAACTTCCTGCTGATGGGTGAGGCAAAGTTTATCTACGCTATGAGAGCTTCTCGTGTAGTTACCAAGATTCGAGTTTTCACTTACTCCAAGAGGTGGGGTGTCTTCCTTACTCGTTAGTTCATGTCTATGGCCTTTAGATGGCCATATGAGGTGCAGCCCTAACGGTGGGCCGATTAAAAACACAGGATCAAACTATTGGTGAATTTTGACCACCTCAGTCCTTCGCTTCGTGAATCTGATAGCCTCAAGTAGGTGTACTCTACGGAAAATACAAGCTATGTTAGATGATTTAGAGTGTGTTGGGTGCTCGACATGAACCGACATATTGAACTGTGTATCGTTTCTAGGTCCGACATGAAGATCCGCCAGGTGTTGCTTCGCCGATTATTACATGTATGTAAAATCCATGTGGATAGTGGCGCTGAATTTAGTTATGGCATGAGTCAGATATGGATGTAAATCAGAGGTCGCATATATGATCATCCATAAATCATAAAATGTTGCATGTAGCTCTCATCATGCATGTAACATGAAAGAAATTACAATGACATTCTCAGACAGATATGCACTAGGACATCGCTATGAAACAGTGTGAGTGCATGACATGAATAAACACTATGTTTAGTGCTTAAATGTGGCTCTAAAGGGATCACGCCCAGAGTCAGCACTATTGAAATTGTGGCTCAGTAGTATGAAGGATGTGACACCCCTCAGTGAAAAGTACGTGTATTCATCGACATATATCCAATATTAAGTTTGTGAAAGTTTTAAGGTGTACGACGCCATGTGAGACCCAAATTGCTACTCCACAAAGACACATGGCTTAACAAAGCTGATTTTCTGAAGACTGGCCATGAGTTGAAAATTTTAAAATCTTTTGTTCGAATCAAGGTTTTTCATACATGACGAGCATGTGAGGGATTCATGAGGGCTCTGACATTAGCATGACATGAGAGCATTCATATAGAAGTGCACAGGCTATGTTTTGCTTAATGTGTTAAATAAATGTTAAGTCATGGCATCAGTATGCAATTAAATGAATGTAGCCTCGTAGATAAATTCTCTACTGGGTATCAAGCCACCCCACAAGGGAAAATATTTTTCAGGTACTAGAGGCCCACCAGGAGATGGAATTCATCCGAGGCCTTAATGGCAAGGCACGCATTATGGCTTATTCACATTTTGTAAAATTCTAGACGCTTATCCACTTTTTGCTATGTAAAAAAGAGAAATATTGCATTAAAACTCCATTTTGAAATTGTCTAATAAAATTTAGATGTGCTTTTTCCCATATTTAGGGTTGCCTTTATCCTCGTTGGTACATAAAGGATATTTTAAAGTGTCTTAGAAGAAGCTTGATGCAGAAATGCTATAAAAAGCTATTGTGCTCTCAAGTGAGTTTAGTCATACATGGGATCTTCAAGCATGGTTCTGCCAGGTGGTTACTTTGGTCATGATATCAGATTAAGCGTTCCAATAGTGCTTGCTTCTCCGGTCAGTGACAATGTCATAGACAGAGGCTTTCGTGTCGCGACCGAGATTTCTCAAGAAATGACAGCTGCACCCTTTGTGTTGCAAATACGTTTAGTCTTGGTAGGATTTCTCTATCGCGATTAGTAGTTTGGTTACGCTCAGGAGTTTCTATGTCGCGATAGCATCTCAAAGTTATGCATGTGCCTGGGCCTTAGGCAGAGATTTTATATTGCGACAAAGTGTTTTTATGCCATGACAGAGTTTGGTCAAGACCAAGAGTTTTTATGTCATGAAAAAATATTTTGCGTCACGACAGTTAGCCAAGGTGAAGAGAAAAAATTATGTCGTGAAGAGTGTGCTTTTTGTGTCACAACAGAGTTTAGCCTTGGAAGGGGTTTTTATGTCACGATAGAGTATTTTCACGTCATGACAGAGTTTGGCCGAGACAAGAGATATTAGGTCGCGACAAAGTACTTTCTTGTCAAGACCGAGTTTGGGGCAAGGACCAAGAGAGTTTATGTTGCGACATGGCGTTCTTTGTCGCGACAGTGGGGTAAGGCACTGCGTAGAAGCCAAACTACGTGCGCGCGACAGACACACTCTGTCGTGATAGTTTGGCGTTGTGTTGTGTCGTGGTATTGCAAAGCGCACGACAGACACGAGTCAAGCGCACACACGCAAAAGACGAGAGCCCAGAAGGCAAGATGATGCAGCCTTCGCCACTACCGGGCGCGCACGACAGGTTATTCTCACACGACAGACTTCCATACGCTTGTAAAACAAAACGACTCGATCGAGGCATCATAAATTCGTCATCCGCTTCCGCATATATTTTTCGCAAATTTCTAAGTGTTCTAAATATCCTTTCTTGAGGAGCATTTATGTTCCTTTTCTTGTACCTCCTACAATATTAATAAAAGCCACAAGTTACCTTTTTCTAAATCAAGCATTACCTCTTCTTCTCCCCTTGATGTCATTTTCTCTGATGTTTAGACCTCACCTGTTTCATCTTCTGATGGTTTTAACTACTATGTTATTTTTTTTTACCATTATACCAAGTATATCCGACTTTACTCCGTTACGTCAGCAACCTTATGTTCATTCCACCTTGTCGATTCAAGCACCTCGTTGAGAACTATTTCACTACACCATTAAAACAGCCTTTATTACCTGATAATGGGGGTCGCATTTTTTAGCCCTTCATCGCTAGCAACCCATGGTATAACCCATCTCACCGCCCTCCCCACACTCCTTAAAAATAATGGGCATTCTCGAAGCCGCATCGCATGGCCATGGGTGCCAGGTCTTACCTCCCGTATCGTGCATCCATCCTCTCACATTTCGCTATACGCCTTATGGCGCTTATTTAATTAATAGAATACCATAAGTTAGTCTTTCTTCGCTCCTTGAAAGTTATTCAAAAAAGCTTCGACCCTCCAAACTTCATGTCTCGATTTTATGCTTTCCCTGTCGTGATCCCTATTCTTCCCACAAACTCCGATCCAATATCCAACCTCCTGTGGTCTTTCCTACTCCTTCACTTAAAGTGCCTTTCATTTTGGATCCTTATACTAAAAATCTTTGGAGTCCCTTCATGTTCATCTTTGTGGAAAATGTTTTCCTAATCATTCTAATTCCTACCTCCACTCCACACTCCAGAATGTGACACGAATCCCCTACACTCTACTTCCCATCGTTTCACTCCCCAAGCGATTGTCTGTTACCACCAACATCATTCTGATTTCCTCACCCAGGTTCTCGAACTGTACTCTCACCCGAATCACGAGATCAATCCCTATCCTCCCACCCGACCTCCCACCGTCTTTACCTTTCCATACCCAGATCGCCGTCTCACCTAACGTGTGCCGCATAGGGGCCCGATCCATCACATGTCTCTCACCATCCCACTCCCCCACCCATACAACCCGCCGCCATCCACTAAATGTGGGCATCGTGGTCCAACCCGTCGCTCTTCCCCATCCTCCCCCCCCTCCCTTCTCCGCCGACCAGACCCCAGCACTCGTCGACTCTATTCTAGCAACCTTTCTCCTTATGCTGCACTCACTGATCCAAAGAAACATTCCCACCATCTCCCTCACCAGTCCTCCTTCCTACCTCTCCCCCACTAAACCATCATCCCATGCAAACCCACTATAAGAATGCCATCATCAAACCTAACCCCAAATATGGCCTCACAACCCTAATTCCATTTCTCACTAAACCTTATACTGTCACCCAAGCTCTCCAAGATCCCGAGGGTTAGCAATGCAGAAGAATATGATGCCCCACCCGAATGGTACTTAGGCTCCCATTCTCCTGAGACCGGTGCAAAATATGTTGGTAACAACAAAAAAGCCAAAGATCGTTCAGACCCGATGGCTCTATCGCGATGGTATAATCTCACTCTTATTTGCTTTGGCAGTTTTCAACAAAACTCAACAATCTACATTGACTTTCACAGACTCGGGTCCAAAGTCCATCCGTCTATGCACCTGTCAATCTTCCAGGTTCGTGCATGAATCGCCAACTTGATGTAAATAATGTCTTTCTCACCCGCATCCTATGGAGAAGGTCTATATGGCATAGCCATGCAGCCGCACACTGACACTCCACACTCGCCCTACGCTTTATAAGACTATTTACGGGCCTGCATAAGCTCCCCGAGCTCGTACCAAGAGCCCTCACCTTCACTCTCTCTCGGGCCATTACATCCCGTGCGCACTGGGCCCTTTGCTTACTCCCGTGCATGTGCTCCTCATTTTCTAGTTTTCGATGACGGATTATTACAGTGTAGTGGCCCCTCACTGTCGACAATATTCAATACGACTCTAAAATTGTCCACAAAGAATCTTTAAGTTTCTCACTTTGCGGAACTGAAGGCCTACTTCCACTTGTCATCTGCTATCTCAACAAAAATATGTTATTGATCTTCAGAGAAAACATAACATGCTATACTCTAAACTCGTTTCCTACATCTCTGTTAGGTACTTTATAATCTGACAATGACAGCAAAGCCACTGCTACCACAAAATTGCTAGTGGTTGGGCACTCCAAGATCTCCCGATGACTCAACCAAATATTTCTTTGTCTTCACAATCCCCTCCTAAATATGCTGCACCATCCGAAAGCACTATTTGGGAGCCGTTAAAACGCCGCCGTTATCTTAATGGCACGAGATCCTTGCATCCTGCGACATCGATTATAATCGCATGGTTTCTAATGAGGACTCGGGCCGTAACTTAGATGATCTTACCTCACAAAAAAAAAAAAAAAAAAAACGATACTGTGCTAATATGATTTCGAGTTCTATTAAACAATGCATTGCTGCTTATTCTTCCACTAAGGCCGAGCATCGCGCTATCAGGCCGGCTCGTGAAATCGCTTATCTGGTTTCCGAAACTCTTCACCAATGTAGCCATCGCCCACCACGCCTGACAACCTCGTGCCACTCCATCTTCCACTATCCATATTCACTCTCGCATGAAAAAGCCCACCAAGGATTGACATCATTTGTCTATGACCCGGGTTCAACGTCCAATCAAGCAGGTTGTTCATGTCCCCACTCCAGACCAAATTTATGATGTCTGGGCACTTTCAAACATCTATCTCTGCCTCTCATTTTTTACTCCATGTAACAAGATTGTGTTATTTCAAAGTACACCATCTTGAGTTTTATTAGGATAGTCGGGACACTCCTTATTGGGCTTTATGCTATTACTATTTTGCCTCAGATAGTATATATATATATATATATATATATAAAGAGAGGTAAGTACCTCAATTCAGACGCCCAACTGGAGTGTGGTCCGACAACCTGTCAACTCGCTAATTTCCTGATTAAATGCACTAGTGGTACCACACATCACAGGTCCGCTCATCAACCACAGTCAAGCATCCAGGCAGAAGCCCCTTTACAAAGTCCAGAGATCTGTCCCGAATATGAACAATGTCCTTTGAGAACGATAACTCCAGCCCAAATTCTCAACAGAAGAAGAATAATCATATGCAACTGATGTTCAACTATATCCCAAGAAGGCTGAATGCTACACTTATCGTGAAACTGAAGTTACTTAAGACCACCTAAATACATCCTTTTATTGGGGGATCCATTCAATCACATTTAATCTAAAATATGAAAGTAAATCACGAATACTCGTAAGAGTCCGATCACGCCGAATATCAACAATTACATATCGACCACTGCACACAAATCCCTGGGGTGTTAATTCACCATACTCTTTATACAAAATACTTTTTACAGCATATTTGGCGCCACATCGACCTTTCATATCCTGCCTCGTCGTCAAAGAGTGCTGCCTTCCCTTTCAGAGCACCCTCGTACCTAGTAAAGTCCACAACTGGTGAGCAATGCCCAAGAGAAATTCTCTTACAAGGCTACTCCTGTTTAAAATGTACATGCAATACGTACATAAAACATCAATCATATTCCATATAACACGTCCTATATGAAAGTGATTCATGTCATGCGCGAGATGAGACTACTCATGCCCACTTCCGAGTCCCAACCAACTCCCCCTCACACTCGAATGCCAAGTGTGAAACCAATCACTCGGTGCACTTCAATGACATTATTATACTAAGTCTTCTTAATGGCCACTCCAGGATTTAATGTTGGTGACATCAAGTAACGAATTTAAGTCAATCCCGACTTTATCACCCTACTCATGAGCAGGATAACACGACTGTGTGTCTTTGGGAAACAACTTTTCGGCCACGGCCCTTACACCTACGCTTTAACTTTTCCGATGATACCGCTGGACTTCTTACACCCATAAAAGAACTCAGATATCACTTCATGGTCACACCCATACAAACTTTCTGATAATACCGCGAGTCTCTACAGACCCATACGTAACTTCCCAGACTGTTACCACTCTGCCCTTACACTCCAACTTGCTTCACCTAACACACGCGTGATTCTGCCATTTGTCGGCTTTACACACTCGTGAGTCACTAGCATCGTGGGCTCAGCCTCCCCGCCTCCGAGATCAACCCATTCACCAACAGCCCTGAATAAACCATACCATTCACCCACACCCGACTTACCGCGGATGTGCCCGCACTATGAAATGCGCTGAGATGTTACACTTACCTTCCTTCATGTTACATGTATATATGAGTTTTACATGAAATATTCACATACCATTGATAATTATAATTTATACATATAATTAACATCCATGCAATCCATGTTAATACATCATATAACATATACTAACATGATATTTTCACACAGCATGTTATTCATATAAGCAATAACACACAATAAGGTCACAATCTTGTAATCTATCCAACAAAGGGCAATTCTACCATCCTCCACAAATCAAGAACCCTGTTGCTCCAGCGCATCCATACATCATTTCCTGCCATAAAAACAAGCAACCCCAAAATGTCAAATTTAATTTATTCAAATGTGCGCCTCGTTCCTCTATGTTTGTCAACATCTAATTTATTTGTGATATCTAAATGCAAACCACAAAACTAAGACATCAAACGGATCAAAACTAAACCCTCACCATCAGCCTTGACCGCCGAAAAGAGTTCCGAAAATCTGCTCGAACTCGTCCAAAACAATCCCAAAAATTCAACTAGAAACTGCTCCCTTAAATAGCTTCTCAAAATCTCTAAAAATTCTACACTTAGTCCAAAATTTAAAGATTCTGAATTCGCTCCTGCGAGCTCCTTCAAAAGAAAAAATCTTAAGCCATTAAAATGGCCTTTAGCCAGGGGGTCATCACAGGAGCACAGCTCACCTCCTCTGGAGTTTGACGAAACTCCAAGATTTTGGCACCCACGCGTAGTCCTCACTGCGTGGATCAACTTTGCCTTCAGCCTTGATGAAAACCTCGCGTCCGATTCGTAGATCCTAGAGCAAACCAAGAGAGCTGGGAAAAATAAAAATAAAATCTCCTACTCACGCCTTCTCACGCCTCCGTCCGTTTTCCTTTTTATGTTTATTTTACGTTTTTATTTTTATTCTATTATTATTATTAGCTGTCTTTTTCCCTTTCTTTTCTTAATTCCTTTATTTCCTTTGCATTTCCATCATCAATCATGTGACTAATTGTGAGCCACATATTCGCTACACCACATGCTCTTGCCATGTGTCGTCACTTTCTAGGTGCCGTGGCATCCTACACTTAATGTTCGAAAATGCAATTCCGAATTGCTGCCCCTGACCGACGTGGTAGCTAGATTTCACAAGACGATTTCAACAAATAAGTCCGTTTTCACATCCGAGATTGTCTAGAAATTCCGGTTTTTCGATCGAAATTACTACTTCCAGACCATTTTTCGAAAATTCTGCATTTTTCAAGGCTTCCCATTGATCGTAACTTCTTCAATAATAATTAAGGCTTCATAACATATTTATTTTAGCTAAAATTGGAAAATACTCAGAGAAGGAAAATGATGTAATGGAGTAAGTAGAAAGGAAATGAAATTTGAAGGAAAATAAATATAAGTTTAAAAATTAAAATTAATTTTAATAAATTCATTTAATTTGTTTCTCTCATCATATAAAGGTTTTAAAATTATATAAATAAAAGGTAAATCTTTTAATGAATTTTATTTATTTATATTTCATTATTTTTACATAATGAAATTAAACGTGACAAATATTTTCTTCTTAGTATTAATTTTTTCCCCTAATAAATTTTCTCTAAAAGCAAATAGAAAATGTTCAAAAGTTAGAGTATCAAATGGCAAAAAAAGTAAATTATAGGTGTTGCGGAGGGTTTTTTTAAAACAATAGAAAAAAAGAAGCCACCAAATAATTTACAAAAATAACTTTGTTTTTTCTTATGATTGTAAGTGTGAAGTACCTGCTTATGAGGTGTACGCTTGAATAGATAAATTTCAATGCCCACTCAGAAATCCTCTTTAAAAGTTAATGTTTTTTTTAAATTTGTTTTAATTTTTTTAATTACATTAAAAGAAAAGAGAGAAGTTCAAGTAAATAATTAAAAATTATTTTTTATGATTTTATTGATAACTAAGCACTTTAGTTACAAATTGGCCAACTGTCCCACTCCAAGTCTGCTAAACTTGAGACCCCTCTCCTGATCAATGTGCCCTGGTCTTTTAAACTTTCAACACTCTCACTAATCGAAATAAGATGATACATACTGGCACTCATGTTATTTAAAGCATTTTGCCATTATTATTTGTGAGGTGAGAAATGAATCGACTTAGACTTATTCAAGTTAATGTTTGTTAACTGAACCAGACCCTCTCAAGCACCTCGCCAAATAATAATGAATAAAAATATTAAAATTTAATTTACTATTTTAAATGTTTTCTTATTTTTTATAAATTAGATATCTTTATTTAAAAATATACTTATATTTTGTTTTATGTTGCTTTTAAAATGTATTTCATATATTAGATTATTTCTTTGTTTTAATTATTTTTCATGAATATATTATCTTATTTTATTAAAGTTAATTTGCACTTATTAAACTGATTGTTCTTTTTCTTAAACATAAATTCTTAATAAAAATAAAACATGATATTTTTCATAATTCTAGAAAATATTTTCTAGCCGCCTCCTTTTCTCTCCCCTGTGTTCTTTCAAATTTCTTTTCCATAATATGAAATCTTTGCCAAATGATCCCCATGACTCCTGCAACCCCATTCATCTCCAAGCTGGAGCCATAAAGTGCCTTGCCCAGGTGTTCTTACAATTTGTTTTACTTGATTTATCCTGGTCCGCAAACATATATGTCGCCACCTGTTACGACACGTGCAGACACGCCGCCTGCACGACATCAATTTTTCTGGCCATCTTGTCTTGATGCTTACTAATGTGTGGGTACTGAAGATGGCAGTTATTATTCATCCGATTATGATGTAACAAATCAACCATAGTTGTCAATATGTTATAGAAGTCACAGATATTCTGAAGTTATTATATGATTGGTCAAATGTGTATTGAAACCGATTCACTATTTGACCTAGATATCATGTCATATCATTCCAAAGTTTTTAGTTAATTTGATTATGTCTTTTCTAAAATTTTAGCCCCTTTATTTCTAAGTTCACACTTTGTTTCAAATACAAAGTCAAAGATTTATAAAGCAAGATATTTATTAGAGAAAATAAATTAATGAAGAGTTTAATAGAGCAGGGCCTAATCAAGGATATTCAAATTTCATAAAATGTAAACAGTGACATTAAAAACAATATTAAATAGAAGCACAAAAGTAAGAAAACAACTATTCAAATTATTTGACATTATCCATTATCATATTCACTCTATATTGTTTCACATTTACTCTCATTTTAGTAAGGAGGTTAAAAGATTATTCTACTCCAATACGATTTTACTTGGTAATCTTATGAAAATAAATTGATATAAATACAAATTTAAACAGCTAGAGTATAGAGGACAAATATCATTGGTTTAATCTTATTAACACATGGATTAAAATGAATTATATATAAACTCCTCATTATGAATAATCTATATATTAACATGATTCTAAAAATATTCTCGTATAAGACCTATCTTTACATGATTATAACTTTAAAATTTTAGCTCATAGGCAAAAAGCATTGTTAAAATACCTTCTTCCATTGCTTTAACTTCAAGTTTATATTTTTGAAAATTCTTAATTAACTTATTTAGTCATGATACCAGTGTGGATATGTGTAGAAAAATCTGAGGTTATTTAAGAAGATATGTTCTAGTAAGCTGCCTGTAAGCAATTAAAAATCTAAGAAATACAAAGTAAATACATATCAAATTAAAAATCGAATTTATTAATATAGCATATAACAATTTTTTTAATTTTTGTTCTAAAAAATATGTTATTTTAAATTTTAGACTAAAGACAAGCCTTTTAATCGCTTTTAATAAATAAATCAACAAATAAGTGTATGTGTGTGTGTGTATATATGTATGTTTATATATTTAAAAATAAATATTTAGTAGCTTTTATATAATTAACTGAAAGAACTTATTTTTTTATATTTCAATTTAAATAAATTTAGGAATTGAATAGCATATTATATAAATCTTTTATAAATTAATCTCATTTAAAAAACAATTTTGATAAGTTTCAAATAAAAAAGAAATGCATTGATAATAAAAGTATGTACTCCTCTCAAAAGTTCCCTGAAGTGGTAATGAAGATATGATGCTTTCAGTATTTTATTTAAATTCCTTTATTATTAGAGGAGAAAGGTGAAGTTGATTATGTTGGATACATTTATAATTAAGAAAAATAAAACAAAAACATTGAAGGAAAAACATTTAGTATATTAAGATTATTTAACAACATTTACCACCTTCTGCTGTTGAATCATTAGCCATTCTTTCAAGCAGAAGTCGACTCCAATCTCCAAAAGTTATCACAGATATTCTTTTCCCCAAGTGTTCATTCATTTAAATGGCTTCCTAGCTTTTCAAATTTAATAGAACAAAACAGAGAAAGTATAATTTTATTTGCACTTCCCAAAATCCCGGTCCGTTGACTACCCGCCGGTCTCCACGGAAAATCTATACGCCTCAGATCGCAGAGACGATACACAGCAAAAATCTTCTTAAACTCATAAACCAATACTGCGTAAAAAACATCACAACTGTGTTCCAATTATTCTCCCTGGCTTAATTCAATAGTTGACAGCACTTTCACAGCAAAACATATATTAAAATCTGCACCACATGTTATATCCAAAGCATCAGCCAATAACCCGCTTTCTTCAAATCGCCTAAGATGAACCGCCTCCTCGAACGCCCTCGTACCTGAAAATATGTTCTGACAGTGTGAGCCAATGCTCCAATGGAATCACCCAAATGTTACTTCTCCACCTATGCGTATATGCAATGTCTAATTTAAACACACACTGAAGTAACATTTATGATCCTACTTGAATGTCTGGCATGCCCATTCCCATGTCTCGAAGTCCACCACTTCACACTTGCTCAAGCCAACATATGAGAAAATAATCATTTTCTCAAACAAACCATTTGCTTTTAGGCCATAATACCAACGTGTTTTAAAACATTTATCACCTTCTCGAGCGACTGGGTCAGCTGAAGCCTGTCAGCCATATCCCCATCCAAATGATCCGTTGGGCCCATCTTTCCAACCCCAAACTGAAAACCCACCATACACCTTCCTTCACAACCATGTCTGCTTACAAAAGAATCATGTCAGCGTACTAACACCCCAACTCAGGTACTCAGCAGAAGCCATGAAATGCACATGTCATTTTTCTAAAACCATTTATACAAGAGATATAACAATATACACTATATAAACATTCCTCAACAAAATTCATATCACATGTAATTCAAACAACAGACCAACACTCCAAATTAGCTCACTCGAGTAATTCACAATTTCATCTCCAAGGGGTTCATACTCACAATTATATTCCATATAATTGAGTAAATCACAATTTTATCTCCAATGGCTTATAAGTACACAATTATATTCCATAATTTGATAAATCATAATTTTATCTCCAATGGCCAGTGGTACCAAAACACAATTTATTATATAAATTATGATACAAACAACCTCAACAGCTTATTAGCCAAACTGACCGTCTAAATGGGGCTCCAAAATTCTCCTAAAATTTCCACACTTTGCCTCCAAGATTTGACCGATCAAAAGGTCCCCTACGACTTTAAACCAATACAAGCATTTACAAAACACTTAAACAAGGGGTAAAACAAGCAGGATAAAACCCCTACCGCAGCAGTTCGTCTAAACTCCAACTTTTGGTGTCCACGACAGCTCTCGCAGATCATCTTTAATTTTTTAGCTCTATGAAAACTCTACGATCCCGATTCGTGAGATTCAAGAAAGAATTCGAAGAAAGAAATAAAAATAAAAATTATCTCTCTCTTACACTCTCTTTCCACCCTCTCTCGCGCTCTCCGTCCCGTCCGACTCCCTTTTACTAGTTTTTCTTTCTTTATTTATTTATTTATTTATTATTATTATTATTATTTAGTCAGATAAATTTACTTCTATTTGTCTCCATTCAGTCCATTTCCTATCCTAAAATTTTATTTCTTTTCAGCCTAATTACTTTAAATGAATCCCTAACTCACGCCCATTTTCTCGACTTATGAGATTTTCGTAAAACCCCGCCTCCCCGGTTGACAAAATACTTATCACTCCGTAAATTCGTAAAATATTTCGACTATTCCACCAGATCGAAACTTTTCAAGGTCACTAGACTTCGAGGCTAATTTTAATCAAGACAATCCATTTCCTACATATCCAGATCTAGAGAATTTTCTTGCCAACCGAACAACTGCATCGATTTTTCTGTGGGGAAAACTCCAATTTTTCTCGTTTACATTCTCCCCTCAACGTAATTTCCTCGTCTCGAACTGTGCCACACGGTCGCTGCCCAGTACATGCATATGCTACCTTCATAACCTAAGACCGTGCCTGGGTATGACAACCTAGTTAAGGTCCCAATTATTGACAACCCGATGGCTGTCAACTCATTCATGTCAAGAATGATATCAACACCCAATATGTATACCGCCCTAAGGTCCACCACGCTTCCGAGCAACTCCCGATCTGTCCCCGCTCAGCATTCAGAGCCATATTAGTCATCACCAAACGTTTTCTCAACTCCAATCGCCATAATTCCATCATCACACTGCTCCCCGCTCTCGCCCCTAGAAAACTCCCGGGCCTCGCATTGTCTTCCTAGCAGCGGTCGGAGGCACTCTCCTGCTCATAAAGAGCCCATAGAACTCCTACCAAGTCATCGCTCTCTCTCTTCTTTAAATCCCTAGCAAGTTCCAACCCCACCTCACCACACTGCACGACTCAATTCCCTCTACCGGAACGCAACTAGCTTCGATTCGCTCAGATCAGAGTAATATCCATAGCCCAATACATTCTCAATCCGCTGTAACCAATGGCTCATCAATTATCAGGATCCCCTCCCGTAAACATGGGGAGGATGGTGATTCTTAAACTGAGGCTGTCGACCTCCCCATCACCGCCCAGACTAGCATGCCGTGCAGTCGGCGTAGTTTCTGCAACCCCAATGCCCCAAAGATAGCCCGCTGGGTCAATTATCGGTGGTGTTACACACCAGGATCTACCTCACGTCGACTACGACTCGCGCATCTACATGTCAAATGGCAACAAACTTTATTTAATCCCATTTCACTGAACTAGTAATGCACATGCTGTCAATTACTAATGTGACTTAAACAACTATGAATCGACATGTTCATCACCTTGCGTGTGCCATTCGACAGAACCACTCCTTTTATTAGCTCTCAATAAATTCAACACTTCTCTAAGTTCATTTCATTTTCCAAATCCCCGTGTGTATGTCCAAAGTTTTCTAACCCTGAGTTCAACATTTTCTCCTATGCTGCCTCTACCACATGCGCAAATCATTACAATTCAATCAAGATTAAACACAATATCATCAAAATTTTGCCAACAGATTCTATGATCTAACCTGCTTTCCCACCAAGTCTCAGTAAATCAGAGTACTGTAACATCTACCAGGTATTATAAAACCCAGCTCATAACAAGTCGTGACGCCCAAAACTGGTCCTGGCTGACGCCACCACAACTCGTTGAAAATCTATACGCCTCAGTATCATAAGACGATACAGGCGTGAAAGTAAAACGCCCTCAAAGGGCTCATGTCCACCAATACCTCATAAAAACAATATCACAACTATGCTCAATTATCTCCCCAATAATTCAATAGTTGGATCATCTTTTTTATATAAACATATATTAAAATCTAAAATTTTAATACATGTTATATCCAAAGCATTAGTTACGTAACCCGCTTTCTTAAAAATCAAAGTAGCTTCTAAGATGAACCGTCTCCCCTCAACCCCCTTTCGTAGCCTTTCAAAATATGTTCCATCACAAAGCTTAATGCTCCAAGAGGAAATCCACTCCTAAATGTGTTACTCACCGGCGGAGCATGCAATACCCAATTTAAACACACACTAAGTAAATACGCATCTTTGTACGCCTAATGTCTACATGCCCATTCCCATGTCTCAGTCCTCACCGACTCCTCACACTCGCTCTAAGCCATGTATGAGCAGAAAATATCAATTTTCAAAACAAAACATGCTGCTCTTGAAAATATACTACCGAACGTGCCTCAGTGCGGCATGCGACCACCGAGGCGAATTTGCTAAGCAGCTTCCTCCTAAATACGCTGCCTCATCCGGAATGATTCATTGCCCATCTCCCAACCCACTCCTCCGAAAATCACCGTCCCTTGAAATTTCCTTTTCGCAACCATGTTTGCCTGCTTACAAAAAAATTCATGTCATGCACTAACACCTAATCTCTAGGGGTACCAAAGGCATATGAAAATGCATTATGCCATTTCCAAACCATTTATACAATATATATCAATATATTAATTATGCAACATTCTTAAATTCTCCGGTAATTCACATCACATGCTGCATTCAACACAAGTGATTCAAACAACAATCAAATTAGGCTCACTTTGAGCAATTCACAATTTCATCTCCACGTTGTGTCATATATCACAGCCTGCACTCCTTGTAATCGAGAGCAAACTCCACAATTTTATCTTCTCTAATGGCTTCATACACACAATTATATTCCATATAATTAGAGCTAAATCATGACTTTATCTCCACTACTTATAAGCATATGCATCTCAAAACACAATTTATTATATGGCAAATTATGATACAAACACTTAAATGTTTCACATAATACGGACTGGTCTTCCTAAATGGGGCTCCAAAATTCTCTGTAAAACCTACACTTTGCCCTAAAGATACTGACTGATCAAAAGGCCCTGCCCACTAAACTAACAGCCAAGCATTTACAAAAACATCAAACAGTGGTAAACAAGGAAGAGTGCAAAAACCCCACTACTTAGTTTGTCTCAACTCCAAACTTTTGCAACCACGCTTAGCCTCTGAATGCCAGACTGCCTTTCTCTTAGCTCCCCGATGAGTCCTCCGCGCTTCTGGTCCGATTCTTAAATCCCACAGAAATAGTGTAAATCATGAAAGAAATAAAAAAATTAAAAATTATCTTCTCCACCCTTCTCTGCGCCTCCGTCCGTCTCCCGACTTTTATCAGCCTATTATTATTATTGCCGTGCTGCGCTACATACAATATTTATTTGATAAACGATTATTGCCCTACTCCGGTCAATTTCGTCTCCAAAATTTTTATTTCTTTCATTCACAATTCTTCCATTTTTAAATGAACTTTAACCCTGCCGCCATTTTTTCACTTCCGAGATTTTCTTTAAAATCTCCCGTCCCTTGCCATTTAGCATGCCCTGTCACCCGTAGCCTGTGTCACCCAACACTATCTCACTTGATGGAAACTTTTCTGTCATCAGATTTCACTTCAGACGAATTTAACGACGAGTCCGCTTTGTCAGGACATCCGAGATCTGTGAGAATTTTCTGCTTTTCAATCGAAATTACTGCTATACCATTTTCTTCAAAAATTGAATTTTTCTCTGTTTACACATTATTAGAGGCCAATCGAAGCCTCAGAAACTGGAAATAAATTAGAGATGTCTGTCGCATAAGAATACAACCATAAATGAGAAGTACATGCAAATAAAGGTCTTTCTAAAGATATTTTAAGTGAGGGGACATCTTATTTAAAATACAAAGAAATTTTTTAAAAAATTAATAGAAATATAAAGTATTAAAACAAAAATTAGATTACTCTACAGAGAATAGAATATGATTTAAATAATTATGTAGCTATCTTCTCGATCATTTTCAGTCAAGGCGATATCGCGTAACCTGCCAACCTTATTCAAGATTCTCATGCAAGTCGTTATTTCCACCTGTGATTCGATACTATCTAATGCCACTTGAGGGGAAAAGAACAATCGCTGCATTGCCGATGCTTCTAAGCTGTTTTTATTGTAGATGGCCATTCATCCGCTTCAATTTATCGCCTTAGATATGCTAATTCACAAGATATAAAGATATGTTCTTGTGTATCATGAAAAGGAACAAAATGGAGGAATAAAACAAATCCCAAGAAGTTGTCATCTTTATACCATTTCTTTTGGGAGCTCTATACTTTTTTCACATCCCTTACTCTGATACATTACCCCACTTTTGTATTATAGTCCTGCCTCCTGGAACAACAAAGATGAATCTCGATGCCCATGTGCACCTTTCTTGCATCTAAGATTCCTGATAAATAAAGTACTAGCAGCAAAGTGTGTACCACAACTTATGTGTGGAACTCGACACAAATTGTACACTTTAATTTTCATATAGAATCTAATTTACAAGACTCGATATATAATTTGAAGGAGTTCGGGAGGAGAGAAGACCGTAGTATATCCGTTGTCAGATCGATGATAAAGCTGAGTGGATGACAATGGTGTGCTTCTATTACTCCCCTCTGTGCTCGACTGCCCTCCGGGATTTCTTCAAGCACTGGGCAATGATTCATGTAAAGGTGCTCCAGCTTAGAAAGTTGAATGATGGCAGTAGGTATGCGACGAATATGGTTTCCACTCACATCCAAAGATATCAGTGAGGAAAGGCACCATAAATCACTGGGGATTTCTCCTTCCATCAAATCAGAATCTACTTCAAACTTAGTAATTGAAGCAACACTCAGCAGGCTTCTCGCTTCTTCCGCAGAAAATTCTGAGCTTTGGACAGCATCACAAGATCGAAGGCTCTTTAAGATGTGTCAAATTTACCAATGCCGTTTGGGCGAGTCACTGTGTCCTCACTCCTCAATTCCAAAGTCCGAAGATCTTTTAGACGTCCAATTGATGATGGCACCTCGGTTATAGCCCCCATTCCACCCAAACAAAGTTCTCTCAAATGTTCCAACTCCTCAATGATCTCCCAATAACCCTCCAGATTTAGATTTGAACAACCATTGAGCCGTAATCGGCGAAGGACTTCAATCTACAAAGCTACCTGAAGAGTCTTCAAGTATTTGCGCTTATGCATATATGCGATCAAGTCCGATGAGATGACCTATTGAGTTTGGTACTCCCATAGCAATCCCACTTTATAAAAGAAAAGATAGGCTCTATATTCTGATCTCGTGGAACTTCTCAAGATTTGAGCAACTATCGCATAAAGCACTTTAAGAGCCTCAAAGCAACCAATGTTATTCAGAGTTCCTTAATAGCGCTTTATATAAATCACACTACTTCCAAAAGATTTATATTTCCTCGATCTCTAGAAATTTATCAAATTTTGAACAATTACTCAAAGAAATAATTTGAGATTCAAATATCCAATGTCAGTTGGGAGTTCTTTTGATAGTACATTTTCATTCAAAAGAAGCTCCTTCAAGCATTTCTTGCCTTCACCATCTCTAGGTACCTCTCAAAGTTCGGCAATATGAGGAGGCCAAGAGATCCCAAATATCCAATACTACTTGGGAGTTCTTTTGATTTTGTCCACTTCATATAAAGCTTCCTCACGCCTTCTGTATTTGCAAAACTATCGTGCAATTCTGAATTTCCAAATTTGAAACATCAAGAATTTCAAGAGATGTCAAGTACCGTATGTCAGCTGTACTGACCTCAGTCTCAATCCAAAAAGCCTTTCCAAAAATTTCATGGAGGAATGCACTCAATAGATGAATGCAATTAAGAAGATCAGGCAATCTCCAATATTAAATCTTCCAAATTTTGCATACTTGAGAAATTTGGAATTTTAATGAGGTCATTAGAGTCACTTACATCAACGAACCCGAATTTTTCTATGACGCTTTAATAAAAAAGCTTCATTTTATTTAAAAATCTATCAACTTAATTGAACATTTCATAAAAAAACAAATAATAAGCTCCTAATAATGGTTATACTTCCTTCCCTTTCTAAAGTCTTATATTACTACACACCTCGCTGATTTATGTTAAGTGTCTCTCTTCATCAAAAAGTTCAAAGGCAAAGATTCCAAATCCTTCCCAATGAAGATAGTCTAGTTTCAGAAATCTGTGTTTTCTGGGAGAGATGTTTTATATTCCTCTACAAAGACTATTATAATCATTGTAGTCACTTGAGTGCAACCTAAGTTTCTTCATCTTAGCAAATCTTTCTTCATTTCCTCGCAAACACTATTCTAGTGAACCATATTTCTTGATTTAGATGTCCAAACATATAGTTTGGACATTTTTCACCCTAGAAAAAAAAAGAAAAGAATATAAAATATAAGAGGTAAACATCTTCTGGCAGTCAGATATATATATATGTTATATTTTATGAAAAAATATTTAGTTTAAATCTTTTAATTCTTTTCAAAAAAAAAGTAATCTATTAAATTTAGGCTATTCTCACCTTTCACATACATGCATAGATAAATATCGCCCAGATTCCACAATCTACTCCATTTTCAGTAACACTAGGATGTTCTTCGCGATAATTTCCCCAAACCCATTTGTCAGATTAAATAATGCATATATATCTTGTTATCTCAAAAGTATGATATTATTTCATTTTTTAGAACCCTGCCTAATCCTACTCTCAAGATAATCCAATATTTTGTGAAACAAAGTCTCTATCTTCTCCTTTAAAATAGCAATGTCTAGGAATATTGCTCGTCTATAGAATTTAACCATCATATTTATTTTGAGTTAGCGCTGATTTTTGGCCTTAGTTTGTAGTTCCTCAATTTATGCAATTCACTTTCCCATTCACTTGTTAGCTTGCCACGAAAAGAGAGCCCAGCGATTTTCAGTAAAGCCAGAGGAAGACTCTCGACACACCAAGACATATCTATCCAAGAGAATTTTCTATATTTTTGAAGATTTCGTTAGCCAAATAAAAGTAAGACTTAAAGAGTCAAAGCATCTTTGGAGAATTTAATTCTTTGTAATCCTCACATAGGTCATCGACTTTATCCAACAAATGTTGATCTCTAGTTGCTATCAACACTCACTCTCTCCCAAAACCATCGATAAGCTTAACTGATACCTAATTGTTTCAAAGTCATCATCAATATCATCAAAACACAAAGAGCTCGAAACCAAGAGATTCTTGTAACGCCATGCTGGGCCTCTTGACTAATATTGCTCAAATAATGCTTTCTACAATTATATCATAAAGAAGTTTGATATTAAAATCATGCAGTCTTCAACGCTTCTCTAACCTAATAATCCTGTCAAAGGCAAGTGTCTTATTATTATCAGGATAACCCGAAACCTGAGGTCCTTGATCTGTGCATCGCTTCTTCTCAACATGTTGTGAACCCCGCTGCTCCTATCACGGTACCCATAAGACAGCAAAAAAACTAATTCAATGGGCTTCCATTTATCTACTCATCCATACGCATACGAAACCATATATTTATGGATCCAAGATATGCCGCCATATCAAAAGTATACTTTCTATGCAAAAACATATATTAAAACTAGCTTCGTTTAATAGGTAGTCAAAAAACATGAATCAAGGCCGCGTCCGCCTTCCCCGCTTTCTCATAATCCCGCCTCTAAGGGAGCGCCATTTCAGATGCACTTTGTGTCCTCGTGCTCCAGCGGGGTCCCCGGCTAACGCAGCGAGCTAATGCCCGGGTGAGATAAGTCCCTAAGGCGTCATTTCCTGTACCCAGTACATAAAGATCATTTGCAAATACACAAACAAATTATTAACTGCGCATGTGTTGTCCCAATGCAGAAAAAAAAACTACTCAAGATAAAAAGGAGACGACATCAGATGCTCCGGCGTTGTACCGTGTCAACTTCCGACCTAATTAAATCCAATGCAGTGCCAATGGGGAAAGCGCCAAATACTAAGTCAGTCCCGAATTCCCATCTCACAACCCGTAATCTATGTGATGTTTATTTAATCGCTTCATGGTCTTTTTAGGGCAATGAACTTTCCAGTATTCCTTCTCGCCTCTCTTTGTGTGCAAAAAAGCACCCTTTCCTCGACATTTTTCAAAGCCACCGATGGATACATTGTTCAACCAGGTTTTCGGCTTTCACCTTGAGGGGGTACCATAAATTCTTACTTATTGCAAGCCCCGACACTATTCGTTTTCCATTTTCATTTAACATTGTGGAACTCAATTGGACTTCGTCCCATTCCCAAGCCCACACAATTCAGCACCAAACTTAGTGCCAAATAAGTACCATGTACACACACCCATGTAATGCGGTGTTACCACACACCAATGCAATGCAATTGGTGTCAATGCACTCAAACCCATGACCAATGTATGAAGACCTCACATGGGATATACCTCTACATCTATTAATTCGCGTGTGTACCATGAAATGATCGGCGTTCAATAATGCACACAACATTCCATATATTCAGTTTCAACATCAGCATACATGCAATCATGTTAATATTCCATACATTCAAATCAAGATGTACCATGCTTATTTCTAATTACATCTTTTCTTATCATTCGCCCATTCATGTCGACACATCATTCAAGCATGTATTAACATAATTCCAACCATTACATAGACAAGTAATGCCATAGTTCTTATTCCTATCAACAGATAGTATGTCAACACACAAATTTGCTACATGCCAAGAAATGATCATGTTCCAAGACAAACATATTATAACCCAAATGTGTTTAAAAACACCCATATTGATATGGGCTCAGTGCCACTTAGTGCAAACACTCAGTTTTTCGGCACAGATGAGGATCTATTTCACTAATAGTTTATGTATTAGATTCTTGACTCCATGAGCTTTTTCATAGAGTCTCAAGAACAGCATTCGACCTAATTCTAATTTAAAAAGCAGGCCTAAACAACTGTGGGTAAACCCAAAAATTCTGGAATGTATTCATCCGCTCTTAAAAAATGCTACGTTAATATTCACAATTCCCGCATGTTATTCATCACCATCGGGCCGAAAATTCTGCATGTTATTATTCACAAATTTTGCATATCAGTTCCAAAAAAGTTATGCAAATTACAAGGACCAAAAAAATAAAACCAACTTAACATCACGCTATGAAACTGCTTTGCATCAAGATGTATGAGCTCCTTCATGCATCACCCAAAGCAACCACAATCAGCCCTAAGTCAGCTATATTCTAGAACACTGCCAAGGACCCGCGTAAAATTGGTCCTACCATTGGCCGCTTTCTGTAGAAAATTATTCTAGAATCAGCCCATCATTTAGGAAGCCATTTTTTTCATGACCATTTCATGGCTTGTAAATAAAGAAATAATCGAGGAAAGATACCAAATCTGCATGTTCTTTCAGTCCAAACACAACATACCAAACTCAACCAAATGCCATTTCATGGCCCCAAACAAGAAACAACCAAGAAGGAAAGATCCTCACTCTCGATGTGTAAGATCAAATCCTCGATCCACTGTAACTGGAAAATGGAGGAAAACCGTAGCAAGTCCTCCTCCTGCTCGTTTCGTTTTCAAACCCAAAGAAGGGGACTTCTCCTCCCTTCCACTACGATTGATTCCCCTTAATCAATTATAGTCTTTCCTTTCTTTTCTCTATTTCTCTTTCTCTCTTCGTGTTTTCTTCATTGCTTCCTCTAGAACTTCTATTCCGTTTCGCAGAAAGAACTCCTTCTTAGCTTCTGCATTCCCATGTTTCTCCACTAAACATTAGACATGATGCATCCTCGACATTACGGAACTAGTCGGTTTATGTGTCTTCCACGCCCAGCCTCTGCACCATTAACATTATGCATTCTAGGATATGACACTCGCAGCCAATTTAGGTGCCAAGTGTCTCAGCCCGTGCCACGTGACACCCCCGTGCCACTGTCGCCCCATGATCAGCCGCCCGAAATAAGCAGAAACCAACCGCCTCCTAATTCACATGCGCGTTGCCTGTCTAACTAGATTTTCGAAGATGATTCTAATGGTGAGATCCGCTTTCACATCCGAGATCTGTGATAAAATCGTTTTCCCTTCGGGATTGCCCCTACAAAGAATTATCGATTCACTTTTGAAAAATACGCTTCCGTGGCTTGCAATTATTTTTTTTCCTGTTTACTATAAACTTGTTCATTCATATACTGTTTAAACATTTAACTTGAAATATATTCTGTAGCAGCGAATTACAAAATATATTCAAACTCCACAAATGGGAGTGTTCAACATATACAAACTTTACATTGTTTACAGAAACAAAGACATATACAAAATAGACCAAAAAGGTCTCAAAGGCGCCCTGGGTCATGCTGAATTCGATTGTCAGATGATTATCCCGCTTCTATTTCTTCTTCCGCACTCATGGGCGATGAGTCACGCAAGTGTTTTTAGCTTAGTGGGAATGTATTACTCGTGGACAAACCCAATAAGGATCATCACACTTTAGACATGCAAAGAGTACATCAATATATCATACCTATACACATGCTTATACATATTTCATACATATCATTTACACAAGTGCTTATACAATCCGCTACTTACTTATCATATCATGCTTCATTTCTCATCATCGCTCATATACATTTGTGTCACTTCCACACTTTGCTTCTTTGCTCTCATTACAGTTAGTAATTTGTCATCACATAGCTGCCATGTCGCTATCATGTCATTTATCATATTCAACCATTTGCATATTCTCATTTGCTTTTATGTTTCATGCCCAGAGCATAATCTTGTATGGATACGGAAACTGGCAAAGACCCGGGCGCTGTTATCATCACATCAGCCGCTTTTCAACCACAATCCCAAGGTTGTTATCATCAGACGAGACAAATTTAACTATAAGGGCCCAAAGGCGTTGTTATCATCAGAGATGCAAGACAATGACCTTTATGTCGCCACTCCAGGCAATGATCTCACCTGGCCAACTGATTAGTATGCTGCAGACTTTTATCCCTAATAGGCATGCCCATCCATCCTCTCTAATGTGTTCTAAGGTATTAACTATTTATTTCATTTTCAAGACATATCTTCATATCCTCGAATAACTATTGTTATCCTGGGTAATCATATGCTATAGTTACGATCATTTACTTCTATCTTTGTATTTTCATGTATTTCCGTGATACATCAAATATTTCTATAAACAGATTCTTTGAGACAAATTGGGCCCACTTAGGTCCAAATTCAAGACACCTATTTCAAAGAAATTTGTTATCCTAGAAGTCTAGTTTACCTAAAATTTTAATCACCCACTCACTGAGCGATGGCCAAGCATGGCCTAAACAACCAAAACCCTCTAATGTCAAAATATGTTCCAAAATAGAACCAATTATGTCATGCAACATACTTTACTCTTTGATGAATTCGTACAGTCGGGGTCTAAATTTGAATACACCTATTTAAAGAAGATTTGCCTCCTTAGAAGTCTAGTTTACCCAGAACTTTAAATCTATTCAATTTGGATGAGTGATATTGTAAATAAAAAACATGGGCTTTAAAAACTGACAAGATCTCCCTAAAACCCATTATTCTCTCTATACAAATCTTTTCCTCCATCGAGGAATCACAACCAAAACCCGCAAACAAATCCATATAACAACTTAGAGCAACCCCAAAACTAAACTAAACTAATCAACTTCATTGTCGATAGGAGAATCTCCTAACCAACAGCCAGGAAAACCCAAACCTAAACATAATCCATTTCAATCTCCATGCAAATCCCACATAGACAATATCCTAAACTAATATCCAAACCTTAAAGGTTCTCTCTCCTTCTTCTTTCCAGCCCCCTTCTTCCTCTTCTTCTTCTTCTTCTTCTCTTCTCCTCTTTCTCTCTCAAACGTGACCTAGCTCAAATGGGACAATTGCCCAAATTGCAAGACCAAATGTGGTCTTATCCACTTACATGGCTAAGGCCATGTTTGGAAAATGGCTTGTGATTTATTACCCATTTTTGCATTTAAGTTCTTCTATTCCTTTCATTTACACATTCTTTTCTCACATATTCTAATCAAGTAATCTTATGATCTTATGACATTTTTGTCCTTAGTCAGTAAATTACTAATTCTACCCTTGACCCCACAACTTCCTCGTTTTTGCTTATTTTATTTTATCATTATTATTCCTGAAAAATTTAACTTTTAACTTCAGATACACCTCAACATGTTATAAACTGTCGTATATAATTCAGTGCAGAGCAACTCTCCCTCCTCAAAGGAATTTCGTCCCGAATTATTACTCAGAGTGAAGAGCTGCTGATATCTGCCCTGGTCGCTTCTCAGCCCCAAGTAGATTCTTCCCCGCCATGGTGCGCCATCACTCTCCTTCACCAATCCAGATTCTGTTTATTTCAATAACCTGCTTCTATCTCTCGAGCCGTATCACCCTTCGCTCTTCAGTCCATCAAAATCTACTCGTACTTATACAAATAGATGGTAGTATAAAATCCATCGTAGCTACATCTCAAGCATCGACATGAAACACATTATGCAGTTTACCAACTTCTAGAGGGAAAGCAAACGATAAGCCATGTATTAGCTTGCCTGGGGAAAACTCATATACGCCCTAAGCGAACTCCTGACCAACTTAGCCTCTTCTACCAAACCGTAGAATTTTCTCCATTTCCACGATACTTTTAAGAAGACCTTGTCTCCACTCCATATTCAATATCTCCTCTTAGATCGTCATATGACTTTGTCTATCATTAGTCAGCTTTAACTCAATAATAACTTATTTCTTCCTAGATTTTACTACATGTCTTCTTAATTAATCACCTTATGCTCATTCAATCATTCCAACATACGGAAGTTCTACATCTCCACACTATATAAAGTTTCGCATTTGCCATGCCAATATTTGTTTGATAATCATTTCTTATAAAAGTAAAGTAAATTCTATCAATGGAATATAAATTATGCTAACTTTTAGGAAATTCCATGATTACAACTCCCTGCCACTGTCTTTCGCATTTGAATCAATCTCTCCTGACCGCCATATGTCCGCAAATGGAATGCACTAAAATTCAAATTAGTAACGGTCGACCGTAGTCCTCTCTAGGAACCCTTTCGATGTAAAACGAGATCTCTACTCCAACACAATAGGACAACGACATAATTCACAGAATCGTGAGTAAATCTCCTTCTCACTTATGTTCACTAATCGATCCATGTAATAGTCCATCCCGACTCCAAGATAAAATGGACCACTTTGTGTGAGCTTGTCAACAATCACCCATAGAGTCACACAGTGAGTGGAAACCCACACAAAATCCATGGTAATGTTATCCCACTTCCATTTAGGAATTGAAGGATTCCAATGCACTTGAACTCCACAGAAATGGCTGGAATCTTGACTAATAGGCTTTCCATAGAGTCTAAGAACACTGAACAAAGTTCTGGCCTTGAGTTAGTTATGGCCGTCCTGGCTGAGGCCCTGTAAATGAACCTGAATTTCATCACCCATCCCAGAGTACTGGTCGGGCTCCTAGCCGGTCGCCCAGTCTCAACCCAGAAATTCTGGCTGCCTTGCACTCCGGTAGCCAGTCAATCAATCTCCCAACTGCATCAAGGTTCTAGCCGCTAGCCACCTGCCCTAACCACTAGCCGCCTAGCCCCTAACCACTCAGCCGCGGATCCTGTCTCCATAGTCGACTTAACCTAGCCTACTGCACTCCCTTTCACTTAGATCGCTTTAGTAAATGGACCATAACTCGAGTGCGCAGGCACGATTTGAGAAATTCAAAGCCTAACACTGCCTTCACTTATGTGGCTGCAATTAACTCCTGGCTGACCTTACCATCAAATTCCTTTATTTCCACCCAAACCAATCCTAAAGTCCTGCTTAATGTATATTATCAAAATAGTAATTTCCTCGTTCAAATTGCAACCAAACATTTCCCTTGTGGCAAGATACCACCACACCCACCCTGAACAAAGAAACCCAGTAGGAGAAACCCCTAAATCCACTGCTACTCAAGCCCTAACTCCTACTACAGACTGTGAATGTCGACAAACATGTTCCAGACCTAACCCAGACTACACCGTGAATAACACAAAGATAATACACCGATTAGCTTCATTCCCTACTTCCCGACAAAAAAAAAAATCCAAACCATTGAATGGATTTTAGACAGGAATTAAACCAAATAGGAAAAAAAAAACTCCTACCTCTTGGAGCGTGAAGCACCGATTCCGTCTGTTCTTGGTACCTACTGCAGCTCGCCGAGCAGACTAACTTAATTTCTGCCACCGACCTCGCCACCTAACACCGAAAAATTTCAGAAAAATTTTTTTGTTTTTCCATCCACGTTCTTGCTCTCCTTGATTTCTTTATTATTTTTTTTTTTTTATTGCTCTCACCGACTGTTTGCTTCTTCCGTCCCTTAAGATATTTTTCTCCAAATATCTTAAGCCATTCTTCACCATGTGACATTTGTCACACTTGTGGTTGATACATGCATGCACAAAATGTCACATGCTCAGGCCCTCGTGGTTTCTCCCACACCACTCATGTGGTGATTCTCCATGGTGCCATGTGGCATCATACCAAGTGTCGCCCGACACCTCATGTCTCGAAAAACATGAAATTCCGACTATCTCGAAATCCGATGAAATTCAATGTGGTAGCTGTATTCTTTTATGGTGCCAACCCAATCTGCAGTTCGCTTCATCATTCGGAGATCTAGAAAATTTTCTGCTTTCAACCTAAATCATCGCTTTTACCCTTTATCCAAAAATGTGATTTTCCCAAGTCTGCTAATGCAAATCTCTATACACCTCGTCAGCTCAAGAAACTTCACCGATTTATACTCTACAAGGCTGCCTAATTTTACAACGGCCTCAATCTTTATAAGGCCTCCCACTTTATACCCTCAACCCGAATAATATGACCTGTGAAGGAACTTTCTTTGTTTCAAAAGCCCATCGCTGAGTTTAAGAGGTATAACTTCTTTCTCTTAACGTAACAGACTATTCTCGATGATGTTCATGTCTTATGCATCCTAATATAGCACTGTAGATGTCATTCATAGTTCCAAAAGAATGTTGTCTGCATTAGTCAACCCAAATGACATTACTAAAACTCATACAATAGTATCGAAGCCTAAATGCGCTTTTCGACATTATCGACATCTTTTCACTTTACCGATAATACTTTGATCGTAGTTCATCTTCTTCAACAAGACACCCGCTCCTTTAACTCACACGCACTTCACTCGCAGCTGATACCTGTTCACCGTCTCACCTTATTGATTTGCCGATAATCAATGCACATCCGTAGAGTGCCATCTTTCTTTTTCATGAATAAAATAGGTGCACTTAGTGATGAAACATCGTGGGCCTTATAAATCTCTTTATCCAAGGGCTCTGTAATTGACTTTTAACTCTTTCAACTCATTGAGCCATCCCCAGATGTAAGTCTTGCATGAAGGATGTTCCGTACACCCTATGGATAAGTCCACTCTCTCAAGGGGAATACCTATAACTCTCAGGAATATATCCGGAAATTCCCTTTACTACCGGAATCTTTCCATCAATCGACCTCTCTTAGAGTCAAGTATCACGCTAAGAATGTCTCACAACTCTTTCTCAGCAGTTCCTACCATACGGAGATCACATTGGGCATTACGCTTGATCTAATGCCCTGTACTATCACCTCGATCGTTTACGCATCTCAACACTCATTGCTCATCACAATCAATTCGATGAAGTTTATGAGTTGAGATAACCAACCCATTCCTGCAATAAAGTCAAAACTTCTCTGACGGTATGGTTATCAAATCAACGAAATCCCTACATGCATAACAGTATAATTTCTGTATACACCTGACGCCAACACTGCCCCAATGACCGTCACATGCATGCCATAGTGCTAACTGTACTACTACTAAAGCATCTTATTACACATGTTCAATGCATACATACACAAATGAGATCCATCACCTAATGCATCCAGACCCTAATGATCATAAAGAGAAAATATATATTATAACCTCGCGGTTTTTATAGCATATGCTCGCAAGCTGCATTTGAGTTATAGACGAACCATTGTCTTAGATATTGTACCTCCGCCCCCTATGCCAAATTAGGCCACTTTCGACCCTTACCTCATCTTCGTCGGCTGGGTAGTGTAACTGATTTTCCTCGCCACTTTCGCAGACTTATTATCCCCACTTCCGGGGGATACTCATGCTATAAATGATCAGCTAAGCTCACACCGAATAAATTCATTAATAACTGCAAACACCTGTAAATGCCTTCTAGAAATGAGGGCACTTCGATTTCTCATCAAGCCCAACCTAAGCACTCTACTAGAACTAGTGCACATTGCACTGCCTTCACTCTATTAATCAGACTCGACAGCCAGAGACTCAGTTTTTCTCAGCAAAGATTTGCATGTCAATTTCGTAGATCCTTCTTCGCTACAAATATATGGCAAGAATCGCCACGTTTCAGTACTTTCAATAAAATTAGATCAACTGATAGAAACCATCTATCGAGAATTCTATAGGAAGCCAAACAGTCTTGACGGAATCATGCACCATCCTCAAATTGCTCATAATCGAAATGCCTCTCACGAGACTCACTCTCGTGCATACTTCCTGCCAGATGAATCGAATCTTTCTCAGAACAACCACCGATAAGTTCTTCGCTTCAAACTGTGAACTGCTTCCACTGAATTTTGTAAGATCTTAACGCATTTCGCTTCCTAACTGGGACAAAGAACCCTGTCATGACTGGGAACTACTTCTCAATACTGAACAACTTTAATCAAGGCGCTCACTTGGGCCAGCTAGGACTACATGACATTCTCTGAAGTGGAAAAAATTAACTTCCTCCAATATTATTTGCGGTCCTTTTCAACCAGACCTACGATCTGAACTCCTTCCATGTCTGGGTTCTATGGAACTCTCACCCCATGTCTTCTACTCATGTCTATCTGTGGCTTCTGAGCCGCTTCAATCTTCTTCCAACACCTGTCATGTCCCCAGACATCCCCATCAAAGCCTGCGGGCATTCGCCCGGCCAGGGCGTGACCCGCTCCACTGATCACATCCTGCTTGCAACCCCCCATCCCAGGTTAACACTCAACCTGCTTCTTCAACAGATTTGGAGGACTTAATCCATCTATACAAAAAACATACACATCTCACACATCAGGCCAAACACTACGTTTTTCAAATGTTGTTGTGTGTTTTCAATCTTATACTCTATCTAGAATCGCCTAAACATAGTTTTCCAAAACTCTTAAACCCAGCCTGATATCACATCTTATGTTTCTTTACCTAAAATCTTAAGAACAGGTGTCTTCTTTTCTTTTTCCCTCGCTTACTATAAACTCGTTTCAGTCCATATACTCTGCTAAACATTCAACTAAATATATTCAGAGCAATGATTAGAAAATATATTCAAAATCCATAAATGGGAGTGTTCAACATATACAAACTTTACATTGTTTACAAAAACAAAGACATATACAAATGCATCAAAAGAATCCTTAGTGGCACCATGCTGCGACCCTTTGATTGTTGATGCAAGATTGTCTTGGCTTATATTTCCTTCTTCCAGATTCATAACAATGAAACAGACACGCAAGGTTTCTATAAATTATGAAATGGCTACCCTGACAACCCCTAATAAGAATCATCACATTTTGTGACACATGGTATATACATCTAACATATCATATACTCTTATACACATGCTTATACATATTTCATACATATCATTTACACATGCTTATACATATCTCATACTTACTTATCATATCAGTTTCATTTCTTATCATCGTTCATACACATTTAGTCATTTACACTTTGCTCGTTTCGCTTTCATGCCAGTACTTGTCATCACATGCTACAGTTATTATGCTTCTCATATCATGTCATTATCATATTCAGTTCATTTGCATATTCTCGCCATTTGTTTTATGTCGCGCCCGTATACCTTAGAAGTGGATACGGGAAACTATAAGGACCCAAAGGTGCTGTTTTCATTGTACGAGACAACGAATTATAAGGTCCCGAAGGCGTTGTTATCATTGTACGAGACATAATCCTATAAGGGCCTAAAGGTTATCAGACATAAACACCCTATATGACTCGAAGGTGCTGCAAATGACTTAATCTGTACAATCTGAATGCAGATGTCACTTTTATCCCAATAGTATGCCCATCTATCCTCTACCGTGCTTTATGCATTAATCCATTTTATTTCATTTTCAAATACATATTCATATCCTAATAATAACTATTATATCCAGAATCATATGCGTATATTTAGATCATTTACTCTTATCTTGGCATTTTCTATGTATTTATATACTATCAAATATTTCTACAAACAGAGCTCCTCGTAAGACAAATTTTCATCCAATGGTCCTAAATTCTAAAGACACATTTTAAGTGAGATTCTTGTTATCCTATAAGTTCAGTTTACTCAGAATTTCAAATCAACAATTTGATTGAGTGATGGCCAAGTTATGGCCTAAAACAATCCAGAACCATTTCAATGTCAAAATAGAATCAGATCAAACTAAACATGCCTCAGAACATACCCTTCGACGAATTTCAAAAGAATGGGTCCAAATTTCAGATACACCTTCCATTTCAAGGATATTTGTTCTAGAATTCTAGTTTACCCATAACTTGAATCACTCACTGGATGTGTATTATTGTTATGCCACAAAACAAAACATGGGTTTAAAAATCTTTGGCAAGATCTCCCTTAAAAAACCCATCATTTTCTCTATAAACACACTATGACCACAAAACCAAACCAAAACGAT
This sequence comes from Tetrastigma voinierianum, assembly GCA_016808115.1. Lineage (NCBI taxonomy): Eukaryota > Viridiplantae > Streptophyta > Magnoliopsida > Vitales > Vitaceae > Tetrastigma > Tetrastigma voinierianum. Next base: position 845,589 of record JAEQBH010001395.1, on the reverse strand, counting down.
GAAAAACCTATAAAGGCACCCCAAATCTGAACTAAACTAATCAACTTCATTGTTGGCGGTATAAATTCCTAACCAACAAATAGAAAACCCAAAACTAAACACACCCCATCAAATATCCATATACAACTTACATGTATAAGGATTCAAACTAGTATCCATACCTTAAAGGCTCTCCTTCTTTCTTCCTTCTTCTTCCTCTTCTTCTTCTTTCTTCCTTCTCCTCTTTCTCTTTCAAACGCGACCTAGCTCAAATGGTCAATGTTCTAAATTGCAAGACCAATGGTCTTATTCCATCGACATGGCGCTGTTTGGAAAATGGCTTGTGATTTATTACCCATTTTTGCATTTAAGTCCTCCTATTCCTTTCATTTACACATTCTTTTCTCACATATTCTAATCGGCATATACCTTATGATCTAAAGTGACATCTGGGTTCTTAGTTGGTAAATGTGCATTAATTTACCTCGAATTCCTGTAGAGGGCCAAATTTCTGGTTTCTAATATTTGTTTTTAAGCATTATTATTCTCGAAAAACTTAAATTTAACTCTCATTACACCTCAATATATTATAAAACTGTCGTGGTATATAATTGGGGTATTGCACTTATCTTGTGAATCTCACAGATATTTAAATAATATAATAGAAATTCAGAGCAATTGATTATATATAGCTTTGGCAATGGTTGTCTGCCAATTCCAATTAACTCCCCAAATCCCAACCATTCTGACATCATCATTTGACTGAATTTTCACCTTCAAACACACCTCTAAATAGAATCCATTCTCACTAAATTATATCCAACATATAAGCATTTATAATTCAATCTCTTGAAAATGTGGATAGTGATTTCAATATACTCTATTCATACCAATCGTGGTGCAGGCAGAGAGTAAATGGTAAGTCAAAAATGAGCACCGCTAATATAATCAAAGTTGATTCGCTAAAATTCCCAAATCATCGATGATGCAAGGTAATACAATTATGCATAAGGAAAATTCAACCAAAGACATAAAATGTAATTATTTGTATACGTAGAACATATTTCAGTCACCCTTCATAAATATGAGATTGAGGTTCACATCTCTAGAAGAAAAATTTTTAAAGTGTTTTTCATTCATGTCATAATTCCATGAATGAGATAAAGTCGTGGCATCATTATATAATTACGGCCTTCTCAACCTAGTATGCGCTGCAAAGTCAGTGAAGGCTCTTTGCTCCAAAATCCGACAATAGCTACATGATTGGGCCAAAGAGCCACCATTAGGTGATTTCACGATCCTGTATCTTAGAAACCCTAATTATCGTGAAAACTTATATATCTAATGATCCCACTTGTTAAAGCTCAAATTTGACACACCTAATGTTCGATTATAAGTTAACTTCTTGCTGTACCTAATTATTGCAGTTATTAAAGACCAACCACTAGAAGTAATTCTTCTGAAGATGAATTGGTAACACTTGGTTCAAGCTCTAATGTTGGGTTAGCTACGGTCCGACCTTCTAAACCATTTCTCTTACGATGTAGGCCTTAATCTAAACTTCACCAAAAAATCCTTGTCATGACAGCCAGATATCTTGATTTTATAGGATAATATTTCTTTATTTTTTTACATGTTTTATGCATTATTTTCTTTCCTATATTGTTTGGGGATATATTTTATTTCTATTATACCCAAATTATGCCATGTATAAAGAGATATTTTAGAGTTGTTTGCGGACCTTTTTCACTTTATCTATTTATTAGAAAATTCAAAGCTTTGTTTTACTTTGTTCTCTGATTATGAATTGGTCTGATTGAGACGTGTTACCTTTGCTAACAATCGCTCACATCAATCAGCTATATTAAGCACGGTGGTATCGCAGTGGGTTTCTCCTGCAATCGATGGCCACTATCACGTTAGTGATGGGCAAAACCCAATCCAAGATGGTGATCGAGGATTGCAAGTTGTTTGGAGGTCGATTGACGAGCAGCAACAATCAATCCAAAATTTAACTCAGTAGTTGGAAACATACAAGCACAATTACTAGCATTATTTAGTAATAATGGATAAGGGCGTAGGGAATGATTTATTATGAAACAAGGTAGAGGAATCGCCCCTTATACCCAGTACTTCTTTAGTCCAATCAATGATACTTAAATCGTTAGTAGTCAATCAGAGGATTTGGGATGAATTTCAAATAAGGAGGCTTATTATGGTGAATTTGCAACCACGTGGTAGACAAAGAGGTGGAAGACAATGGCAACCAAACTACAAGAGGAGCATAATCTAATATAAAAAACTACAGACATCCTAACTTCAAAGGGTGATCTTAATATTTAGGGGTTTTACTGGTTGACTAAAGAGAAGGTGTTCTTTGACTATACCTGAGTTGCTTCGAGGACATAAAGGTTAAATTTGTTGCTTATAGATTAAAAAGGGGAGCATTCGTATGTGAGAAAGCAAGTAGCAAGAAAGATTGAGTATAGATGAGGACGAGCAGAAAGCTTGTCTTGCCTAAATACGGCTCAGATGAAACAATTATCATGAGGTAGATTTTTGCTCTCAGACTATGGAAACAATATATTTTTTATGCTTATTAGAGATATTTGTTCAGGCAAAAAGATGTGGCAGCTCTAAATATATTGCATAATTTTTTAGATTGACAAAGAGAACTGTGAGATCGTAAAGTGAGATCGGAAGCGGGCCGTAAGCAGACTCATTGTAGATAAATCAAAGTATATAAATTCAAAGGTGCAAGAGGCTAAGGCAAATCAGCCATGAAAGCCGAAGTTACTCATTCGAGCAAACTCGTAGTACTAATTATAGATGAGTAGACAAATGTGCTCCAAGTGACAAGGAAACACTCTAATCGTGTCCTAAAAACCGTGAGACGCGCACCACAGTGTAAGAAAGGCGCGTGGCAAAGGGAAGGAGGTAAGGGGCAAAGGGCTACGGCGCGTGCTAAAAAACAAGAACCCTTGCGGCCTTTCGTTGTTAAGTGCGAGTAGATGTGAGAGGTTGGCCATCATTCCAATGAATGTCCTAAACGAAGGCAAATAATGTAGCCGAGAAGAACGAGGCGGCGAACCCATCGGGATGATGATTATGAGAAATATGAGCAGAAGAGTACACTTGTGTGGTGAGAAAGCCTGTTATCTCCAAAGTGCGTTGATGAGACCCAACACCATAAGCCTTCACTACGGTGTTTCTGCGTGGAGTTTGTGTGATCTTAAGTGATCGATAGTAGGAGCCAAGAGAACATAATATGCAAAGATGTCAGGAGAGGCTACAGCTTAGTGATAGAAACTCACCCAGCCCATACGCCATCGGGTGGACTCAGCAAAGCAGGTACTCGGGGTAATGAACGCTGTAGCGGTGTCCTCTCTATCGTACAAGCATAATGATGATAGGAAAACGCGGATGCGTGATATGGATGTTCATTACATCGGCCAGGCAATCCGCGCCTTGATGGCGCTAGGCACCCGCAAGAGTAACTTGCATCAATTGTGAAAAGGAATAAAATATACACTAAAGGCCTCACTAGAATAAACAACCCAAGACTTTACAAGTAGAGGGAAGGAACTTTCTAACTTTTCGCATGACCCACTTCACTTATGGTCGAGCGTAAGGAGACTCTTATGCATTTGATGGTTGTGAAAGGAGAGGTAGAAAGTAATGATTTAGTCAGCTCAAATCTACAGGTGCGTGCATTTCAAAGTTAAAGGAGTTTAATGATGTGATTCTCGAAGATTTACTCTACAGGATTACCTCCGATGCTAGTGGTTACAACACCATATAGATTTGATTCAAAGGTTCTTCCTAATCTACCTCATTATAGGATGAGTCCTAAGGAGAAATTAAACTTAAGGAGAAGGTGGTAGCATGAGTTGCTAAACAAAGGGCATATCCAGGCTAGCATGAACCCATGTGCAGTTCCAACTTTGCTGACGCCTAAGAAAGATGGGAGTTGGCGGATGTGTGTGGGCAGTAGGGTGATCAACAAAATTACTATTGGATATATATTTCGCTCCAAGGTCAGATGATATGCTTAATCAATCACGAGTAGTCATGTTTAAAGGCATTGACGGAGTGGTTATCATCATATCATAAATCCGCCTAAGTACGGAGTAAATACAAACATTCAAGACATGATGAATCAGACGCGAATACAAATGGCCCTTTCGGGGCTAACAAATGCTCCAGTACTTTTACGCGATTATGACCAAAAGCCACAACCTTTCATGGAAAAAATTTGTAGTCGCTTTGGCTGATGATAATGATTCATAAAGCCTTGAAGGAGGAGCACTATGAGAAAGTGTTTAAGGTGTTAAGGAAAATAAATTATAAGGAAATTTGAAAAGAAATGTGTTTTTATGGTGTCATTTTCAGCCTCTACGGCTATGTGGTGAGTATATGGAATTAAAGTAGATGAGGAGAATGTGAAGGCCATACAAGAATACATACCGAAGAATGTCAATGATGTAAGGAGCTTCCATGGGTTAGCAAACTTTTATAGGAGGTTCATTAAACATTTCAGTAGCATTATAGCACCTATTACTGAGTGTTTGAAAGCGGAGACCCTATCAAGTAGGAGAGATGCAGTGATTTTGAGCTGAAGAAAGAGCACAACACTGCTTTAGCACTACCGCATTTTGAGAAGGTTTTTTCGAGGTGCAGTGTGTGATGCTATGAGTGCTGGTATAGGGGGTTGTTTAACCCTGGGTAAGAGAAGAGGCCGATAACTTTTTAGTGAAAATTAAAAGGGCGACTACATAAATGGGGCCGCCAGCATGCATTAAAATACTTTATGTTGTCAGGAGGGCTGGAAACGGAAGCATTATCTCTATAGCTAAGGATTTCATTCTCTATATTAATTTTCAGGCTTTAAGTACTTAAGTACAATGTAAACAAATTAGAAGTGATGTGCCAAAATAGTCAAAATGCAGAAATTCCTTCCTATAAGTTTCATATGTCCAGTAAATCAGATAAAACAGGCTGGGATGCATTAATTAGACTATGGCTTGATGAGAAACTTTGAGTTCGAGATAGTAGGTTTTCGAGATTGACGAACTTGTGGCGCGTATGATGATGACATAAAAAGGCTCGGGGTTATCACTCGTGTGCTTTAACAACCTTGTGATGATTTTATATACAATATGGTTCTCATGAAGAGTGAAGTTTGTCGTCTCGTACTTCTCTCTTCATGATACAGTCATTAGAGATTTGCATGGTGGTGGCTTTACGTGGCCATCTGGAAGTTGAGATAAAACCATTGAATCTGTGAAGAAGATAGGTACTATATTAGCTTCCTGATTGAGAAGGATGCACTACTATTGTGTCGAGGTGCCATGTATATGTCAAAGGGCAGAAGGTTAGGACTCAAAACATGAGGTTATACAAAATACTACCCCTTCCCAATGCTATATGGATATCTTTCTATGGACTTCTGTTGGTCATTTCGCAAACTCAACAAGGTATGAATACTATGTTTGTCAGGGTTGACAGTTTTCTAAGATTTAATACATTTCTTTCCATGTGCTAAGACCCAGATATACTTCATGCTCAAACTATTCTTTGCGGATAGTCAGGAGGCTGCATGGAGTGCCAAAAACTATTATACTTAATCACACACTATTCCTAGTCACTTTCGGATGACTCTTTGGAGCAGCTATTTGACCATTAATTAACTTCAATAGCACAACACATCCATGCATATACGGGTAGATGAGTCGGTTAAGAGGACTTTAAGTAATCTATTGAAGTATTTGCATGGATGATCAAAGAAGGAGACACATACTACAAGCAAAGTTTGGTTTATAATAATCTCATTCATAAAGGTAAATAGTGATTCTATTTTCCATCAGATGAAGAGTCCTAATTATGCTTCTTAGATTCATGAATCTTCCAAAGTCCTGAAGCCCTTAAGGTAAAGCACGATGACGGCAAAGTGTCTAAGGGTTGCAAGATGTCAAGAACAAGTTAGAGAAGGCTAATGCAAAATACAAGATGCACTTATTAAGCATAGCCATTGATGTCGTGATAAGTGATGGTTTTCATTAGCAAAGCTCGAATGCAAGGTGGCCATAAAGAAGCTTCCAATAGCAGCAGCCGGACTATACTAAATTTTTAAGAAGATCAACAACAATGTTTATGTGGTTGACTTGCCAAGTTTGATGGGAATTTCAAAGACCTTCAATGTTGCTAATCTTATCTTGTTCCAGCCATATATGAATCTTGGACATCCAGAAAGTAACTCGAGGATGAGTTTTCAATGTGGAGGATCGATGCAAAGCGGGCAAGAATCAAAATCAACCAAAATCCTTATTTTGGCGGGTTTTGAGATATTATCTTTATTTTTCAGGATATTATTTTTATTTCCACATTATCAAGGATATATATTATTTTCTTCCTATTAATACTCAGATTATTCATATTATCAAGCTTTGGGGTATTATTTCATTCCTATTATACCTAAGTTATACCTGGGTATAAATATGTTTTAGGATTTTGCAATTTTTACCAATATAATAGAAAATTCAAAGCTTTTTTCTTTTACTTCTCTTTCTTGCTCTCTCGAATCGAGAATCGTCTCGATTATGAGGTGTTATTTTTAATCAATCGCATCATAATGCATCATTTATTCTCCATTTCTATTTTATTTTCATTTTAATTTTTCATAAAGTAGAGTGACTTTTCATATTTCCGTAAATGCATTGGCTTCTATTTCTTAAATTCTGCCATAATGTTAGTTTTTAAATTGCTGCCATTATTAAACGATAAAGGATACCGCACGAGATTTGTTGTTCTTCTAGTATATGCATTTTAATATTTAATATGATTAATGGGATTATACTTAAACCGTTGTAAAAACCCAAAGAAGTGACATTCCACTTCCTATATATATATATATATATATATATATATATATATATATATATATGCAGTCTGTTTCATTTTTTCAAATTAAATTTTAATGAAAATTTGTAAGAGTATTTTATTTCAAACTTAGAAAATCACTTTAGCAACTCGGCTCTCAAATCATTTTAAATAAGAGCTGTGATTAATTACTAAAAATGCCAATAAAATTTGTTCAAATTGAAATAATCCATGGTAATCGATATTTCAACACAATTGAGAGAATTTTGCAATATCAACAAAATGACAAGAGTAAAAATAGCACAAAAATAACATAGCATAAATAATTATTTAAAGTTTAAATTCTAGAATTTATGGTCAAAGACTGATGGCGTAAAAATAAGTTGTTTACTTAATGTGGATGGATAAAACCTAAGAATGATAGATCAAATTTTTTCAATTTATTGATGGAAATGTTTTTAAATAATTAATTCAATTTATTTGATGAAATGTTTTTTCATTCCATTCACTTTGTATATCACGCAGAAGATTCTATTTTTTACAAGATGGGACCGAACCTACTGCCTAACCCGCTTATCCACTTAAGCGAGGCTTCAAACAGCTTCTTTAAAATGAACTTTAAATTTGCAAATTCTATGGATATTTATATGCTTTTGCTAGACCTGGCAAATATACAAGACTGTTAAAATTGGTGGCTGGCAATTTAATAGTAAAGGTAATGAAAAGTGATTAGCTCTCAAAAAACATGTCAAGTACCCATTTTATTCTCTAATTCCTGAGCCTAATGGATCATTCGGGGCATTCACTCAAATTTGACGTGTCATGAACTCGCAAATAAACAAGAAGACGACAAAGGTATTTCGTCGCCTTCGATGGCAAAAGCAGCTTTTTCGGGCACCGTGGAGCCTAGAACAATAGCTTATCTCAATCAAGAACCCTAATTTTGTCTGGGTGTGATTCGCTCTCTTTATGGAGTGGAGAAAGGATCCATCTTTCCCTTGGGGAGAGTGCACTTCATTTCTTCCCAAGTACTAAAGGTAGCTCTTATTTCGAAGGATGATTTTATGCCTTCTTCTTTTATGTAATGCCTTATTAAAGCTACTATCGGGAGTGCCTTCCATTCCGCCGAGGCTGGGACTAGTTCAGGAGAACTTATACTTATCATGAGCTCTGGCCAAGTGTTTCTCGTGTGCGGAGTCGACGCAAAGGAAGCATCCGGCTAAGAGGCACTCTTAATAAGAGGTGCTTCGCTCTCGCTGAGGTGATCTGATCCCCCGTGCCTGGGCTGGCTGGGGCCTAATCCCATCTGGGGCACCCGCGAGGGTCGACCCGCGCTCCAGTCTGGGCCAAGCTGGGCTTGGTCCCACCTATTTCACGGTAGCCTCTACTGGCTATGACCTGAGCTCACAACGGCACCCACAATGCCCTTTCCGCCTGGGAGGCGGCCGCCTCTATTTCAAAAAGTTTCAACGTTGTCATAAAGAACAAAGAACAATCAATAAGCGGTTCAAATGTGGAATTTTGCAACTTTTTCAACCGCATTAGATGCCACGCTGCTTTAGTTGATCCCAGATCGCCGCAAAAGGCCGAGGGCATGAGATTAGTTGTCTTATCGTTATCCATGTCTATCCCAGAGAAGGATAATCAATGCGTCATTTGCACCAATCATGGGTCAAGGGATTAAGCACGCTGCAACTAATTATTGAGCGTGCCTTCCTGCCATGATCTACCATGTGATCGCATGGTGGTCTGAAATGAGTCTTAAATGTTCAGGGGGTGGTTCTAAAACTTGAATGGAATCCTCTGCATCCGAGGACACCCCCCACTAAACATACAGGGCCCTCCCAAGCGCTTTCAGCTCCATCTCCATCTTATCCTTCTTCATGCGGGTGCTCTCCCATTCTCGTTCAGCCCCATCACCATCTTCTCCTCCTTCTTAGCCTCTCGCGTACCTTCTTTCTTGATCCCAAGGATGCTCGCCCCTGCTTTCCTTTGTATTTCTGTGTCTCGTGAGTTCCGGGATGTATCAGAAGATGATTGCAACAAGCATCACAGGACGAACACTTTGGTGCAATTAATAAAAAAACAGCTCTACTCCGCTGATGTCTTAAAGACAGAATTCTATGTATAACTTACTCCTGACATTTCATTTCAGGGCCGATTAATTATTATCTAATTCCTGCCACCCGCCAGCTTATTATCAGAATTACCTGCGGCGGCCTGGCTCCGCTTCCACCGTCAAAAAGACTATGGTCTAGTTACATAAGCACGATACTTAAATCTCGCACGCATTAGTCATCAGTGCATTAAATGACTGGGCAGCTCCTAAGCGATATATAGATAGCATCATTAAACCGTACTTCCTTTGGCCTCTTCGTGTTACTTCGTTTATCTCGTTTTCTCTCTCGTACCACTCCGCTGCGAATAGGCTAGTCTAACCTCGCATTTGATCGCGGGCCATTGTTGCAAGCACTCGCGCACCCATCAAGGTAATCATCATCGTTTCAAGAATGTCGACCACGTGTCTCAGCTTGCCTCCCACGTAAAATTGGAATATGACATGCAGTGTGGTTTAAAAACTTATTCTACCCCGCAGTTTCGCCGCCCAGTGCATGCCTCTCTCGACCGATCAAGTATGGCCAGGTTCAATATTCATTTTTTTTCTTCCTCCTCGATCCGCCCAGAACGGCACAAATGTGAAGAAACTCTCCACGCGGTCGCCTCGAGGGCACTCTCAGCGACGCCTTCTGCAAACAACATCATCTCGTCCTTGATGATGGAGGAATTAATGGCTTATTGTGAGGTGCCCGATAACATTGACTCCGCTGATGGACAAAGACTTCATGAGTTCACCTTAGGGGGGAGAAACAATCTAAAGTATTTACCCGAGCACTCTCACGGTCAGAGCCCCATTCCAGTCCCCAACATAATTTTTCTATTTTACACAAGTGCTCCCGCTCTGATCATCCGAGCTGATTGGATTCTGACTGACAAGCTGCGTGTCAACCATCTATACTAACTCGACTTTATGGTCGAGCTTTACTAATTTATTTTCTCGAGAACAGGCAGCATGACGTCTATGTTTGCCTTAAAACCCCGATCACTCAGTGAAGACCCGCTCGACCTCGCCTATACCTGAGGTGAAGTGCGATTTCGCCGTAAGGACCTCGATGAGACCTAAGCCTCCGTGCTTCCGCTGATATAAACCTGGCCCCGCCTTTCCCGTGGCCTGCCAGCGCCGGTCTAACTACTGCCTCCCGGATAATTAGTGTATTATGATGGACTAACTCGGGTTGCTAATGCGTGAAAGGCATGGCGCAGGCATGCCAGAATCAAAGGAGAAGTCGAGTTTCGAAAAATTCACGCCCCTATTAGAGACTTTCGAGCAGGAGCGCCACAAAGCCCTCCTAACTCCCGATAATATCACGCGAGGCACAACCCGCCCCACAGCCCTCCAGTCATTCCCCGACTGGGCCGCTTTCAAATAGATGTGGAAGGGGAGCATTTTGTCATTGCTGACCTTCGACGCCCACTTCGCTCGTCCCGCCTCCAGCACGCCAACAGCCGAGGCACCAAGCCCGCACGTGCGCTGGGAAGGTGACTGCCCGCTCCACTTCCCAAAGGAGGATTCTAGTTTCACTGTCCCCGCTCCTGCGTTGGAGCAACCGTGAGGCTTCGAACAGCCTCCCTTTGCTTGACAAGGGTCAATCTGCCCCGAGTGGTAAAGATCAAATTTGAAGGCCGGCATTTAACGCCAGTCCAAGGATAGATTTCATTCCTGGTCAAGTCGAATCCTGATTTTCAATATTCGGAGGAGGCAAAGAACGGAGGAAAGGATGACGGCTCAGATCGTTACAATCGCCCGCAAGAGGAAGCGGCAAATGAGTTCCAAGAAGGAGTCTCAGATCGCCCGCCTGAGCGGTGGACCAGGTCACCAAATGACGAGGGAGGCCTTGAGCAAAGTGATTATCATCCCCGGTTCCTCCCAAATCTGGCCTTTAGATCCAATGAAGACTGCAGGACGCCCGATAGAGTCAAAAGAGGTCACCCGTCCCGTGCACCCTGTGATTCTCCCACCCTGGCCAGATGCCTCAGCTCTAGCCTCGAACGCGGTTTATGCAACCGATTACTAAAGCCCAAATCGCTGGACCTAATCATAACCGACCGTTATACTCCTCCGCGGGCCGAGCCTCAGAGTGGTTTCGCCCTTTACTGAAGACCCAGGTGAGGGATATCATACGCCGCTGGGAACCTTTCCACTATGGGGAGTCCGCTACGATCGATCAGAAACACCAGACCAGCATGCCGCTTCGCACCGGTACGCCTACGGGTCTGCGAGACTACTATGACTGCCTCGCAGTGCGAACCCGAAGATACCTAGTGGATCATTGATGATGGGATATAAGTCCGCAACTACAATTTCATGTCGTTTCTGACCGGGAATCAAAAGACAGAGGGTTTCACTATGTGATACCGTGCCAATGTCATTTCGTATTCCTAATGGTTCGCTGGCAGTCTTCGCCGCTATCAAAGTCATATGCTTCAAGATCACGAAGTTGGGGAGCTCCCGCTATGGACTTTAATCGTCACAATATATGTCCAATGTGAATGCCTAACTGGGACATTTGTGGTGCTCACTAAAGAAGGCCGAAGCTAGTCGGCAATGCCCGGAGGGAGGTTAAGGACCACGAGCCGCCCGGCCAGGCAAGAGAGACACGATACGCCATAAGGCGCCGCGGCCAAGTCATCGACTGGGGCGCCCCACACCGGTTAACGCATAATCGAGCTTGCTAGGGTTCAACGTGCCTTAGCGGTTACTTTAAAAATGCTCGCTGCAGGATCGAGTCCGAAAGGAGTTGCTCAGAGGCGTTATCCGTGGCAGCCCGTAGAAGCAACAGCGGAGAACAAATGCCTGGACGGACGAGAGACTCACATCACGGACTAAGATCATAAAGGATGACTTCTACGCTTCCAGAGAAGTGTCACGATAGGAGAGACGATGGAGGCCGAAGCTCACGTAGCTGCGACACTCTGCTCAACTATGACTACTTGGCCAGGCCGTAGGTTCACAAGACAACATATATACAGTTTTATCCCTATGGAAATGCTTTCATCCTAATCCCATTAACCCAGCCTCACGACCACTACCCCCAAAGCACCTCGCTCAATGCTCCAAATTTCGCATCCAAATGCCGCACTAGCAAGGAGGAGGCCTATGAGAATGCTCCCACCACGCCAAGAGATGAAAGCACCCTTCCTGATGGAGCCCCGCCATTAGACAACGGTTGGCATGCCATCACAACTGTGTATCGGCGCTTTTATGAGACGAGACTTGTAATTGTCAAAGACTTGCAACAAAACATCTACCTTTCTTTTTCTTCATAATTTGTTCAAACCTATCAGATGTCTTAATACTATGCCATCCGATATATATTACTAGAAGCGCGACTATTCAAGCCGCATTCAGATGGTTCTAATTAAATAGTCTATCGTGGTTTGGGTCTTTGAGAGGTTATTACTACACCCGATCCGGCGCACGACCAATAGACGGATCTGGCCATGGACCGTATGGTCGCCGCATCGCTGCCATCTGACTTTTACATTCGACCGCGATGCCCCTGGGATAGGTCAGGTATTTACCACAACGTAAATATCCCGCTTTGAATTTCACCACTAGATGGATCAAACGGGCTGACAGTCATTTTACTCGTTCATCCTTTATTTTTGAATTCGACCCCCACATACCTAGTTATGTTTCATCTTGCATGGAAAACAAGATATTTATTTTATTGATAATGCCTTTCAAGGTGCATAGCATTCCACGATGGGTATGGGGTTCCATCTGTTTTATCAATGACGCTGGTTGGCTGCAAGACCGATCCATGACATAAGATCCTTCGATTGGGTTGAATTTTCTAACTGCGGTGGTCTGTAGTATTCTCGAACTTTCCTCCGACCCGGTCGCATTTGATACTCGTGGCTTACCGTCTGTTACTAAGAGTTTGCGGCCCGAGCGTGGTAGGGCGATTATCACGGTCTGCGACTTCAGGCTCATCACTTCACGCCCTGATTCCCTAACAATTGATTCTGCATTTTCTGACTCGGGCGTATTTGTTTGGATGGTGGGCAGACCAATCTCAGTAGGGATAACAGCTTCCATCCCGTAAGTAAGCGCAAAAGGAGAGATATCGATGGGCTCCAGGCGATGTCGGCCCGAGCACCCTCGGGAAGTTCTTCCCATTTCCCCTTTAAGCGAGTCTTAGTTTTTAAGCGGCCAATAGGATTTTGTTAGAAACTACGCGATATTTACTCTGATGGGGGTAGTATAAATTTTTTATCTTCAATTCCTGGAAAAAGTCCCGGTAGACTCGGTTATCAAACCGTGGCCCGTTATCGGATATGATTGATCTCGAATCTGGCCGTGAGACAATATTTTCTAGATAGAACATTTTTATCTCTATCTTTGATGATGAAAAGCGTCGGCCTCATCCTTCTTGAAATAATCGGTGTGACGATAGTTTCTTCGTAGTGCAGTAGAGACGGTGACAATATCAATTCCCCATTGAGCGAACGGCCATGGGCTAGTAATGGAGACCAAGTCTTGCAGTAATTTTCAAGATATAGGACATCGCTGCAGAGTCACATTTTCTGACACTGGTCAGCGTCGACTTCATAGTTGGCAAATAATACCCACGAGTGTGGGCACGGTGGGCTAAGATTCTTAGGTTGCATATGCCTTCATACGAATTGGCCTAATACATATCGGCCTTGCTTCGAGGTTAGACACTTCGGTATGGCAGCGAGGGATCGTTGTCACGTTGCCGGTCAGCGCGAAGAACCTGATCGATTGAATACGAGAACTGAGCCTTACCTCGTCATCGAGCGGCTCCGTGTAAGTATAGCCTTATTAGGGTTCATCAGGCGAAACTTCTCTATCTTGTTTGCCAGGCTGTAGTATAGAGAGTCGGTGTGTGGGTAAGAATCGGTTTACGGTGTGAAAATAGATATTCACGGCCTTCAAGGCGCCGACCCTCACATTCTGATCCGGGGCGTATTGAGATTTCGAATTCGAGAGGGTGTTTAATTTACGTTTGACTAAGAGGCATACTTAGTCATCAAGGGGATCCTGAACAGTCACAGTAATTGTCCTATCCGACAACTATTTGTGAATCGCTCTGGATAAAGTTTGTCAGCTTGCAGTGTGAGCTCAGTCCGACTATCATGGCGCGTACTCACGGTTAATTTATTGGTGTGGCCCAGAAACGGCGTGCTATTCAATCCTTTCCCCGGTTGGGGAGGTTAATTGCAGACCAATGCCTGCTCCTGTTTGTATGGAAGCCTAATCTACACAGTGTCCACTGGCCGGTTTGCTCGGGCGAGCGTCGGGTTCTTGGGTTTGAGAATCATCAGGACTTGCCCTTCTTTGAAGATCTCGGCTTATCTTGGATGTCATACTAAAGCAACTCCATTGCCATTGAGCCATTCTTCAGGACATGTCTGGTTTATGGATTGTGCCTCGGTGGAAGATCGATTAATTACCACAGCGGGATGAGCACGGAAGTATGGGCGAAGCTTCGACTGGGATAAAACGGCTCGTTCGGGGTAGCTATATGGGCTCCGTCGGTCTGAGATTTTCCTAATAAGAACCTGGTCCTCAACCCCGGCGTCCACATTCTTTAAACAGGGTGGCGTTTACTTCTATATCAGAGGTTGTTAGGTAAAGGTAAAATTGTGTCACGGCTGTGACTTAGAAGAATCGGGGCCTCACATCGAATTGCTTGATTGACATAGATGCCGATCGCATTCTCCAGTTCCATTCGTCGGTTGGCTCTTATCGGGAGTGAGTGAAGGTAGTTTAAGCGGTCAGTGGGCCGTGGATAAAAAAGCGCCCGAGGCGGCCAGGGTGGTCGGTTCTTTGGATCCACTCTTGATGGGCGGTGATTACAAGATGGCGCCATCTGTGCGGAGTTAGCCTCTATTACCTTTGGACACCATAAAACGGAATCGGCGGCGACTCGACACGACCGAGGTTCGAGTTTCATGCCATACTACGAAGATCAGATATGCATTGGAGATCGCGGCGTGATTCGGCGTTGCCGTTTTACCGGCCCATATCATCAATATAGACTTCCATTGTCTTTGAGAGGTATCGGTCGAACATAGTGTCACCCGACCTCACAATAGGTAGCCCAGTGATTTTAATGAAGGCATCACATTATAACGGGTCTGATCCATAGGGAGTGATGAAGATGTCTTTCATCTAGGATGCGTGGGGATGCAGTGGTATCCGAAGGCATCCGTAAATGATGGCATACCCATGCGTGAAGCGTCCACAATCTGAGTGCATGCGACGGAAGTATCTTTGGGCATCGTCATTAAGGTCGATGTAATCCACACATACTCTCCATTTGTTCCCCTTTTATAGGACAACCACCCACGTCGGCCCGACCATTAAATTTACTCAGCTTTGTGGTTTTGTAGAAGATTATCGATTTCGATCTAGATGACCAAGTGGCGGTCCGGATGAAAGCGCCTCACTTTTGCTAAGCAGGCTTGTAGGATGTGGCGACATTTGAATACGTGTGGCGTGTTTGGGGCTTATTCTGTCATATCGACATGGTCAAATGGCTATCGGTCTAATGACATGACATAGTTGGGCTTTCTCCTCCTCGAACTGAGGTACTAACCATGCTGTCAGGCGTAGAGAGCACCTTCAAGGATCAGCGCAGCGACTCTCTGTCCTCCAAGGCGGGCGGGTAGATAATTGTGGTGCTATTAGCTGGAGTTGATCCTCGAAATGTTTCAACTGAGTACTACGCCTTGGTGGCATCCTTGGCGAAGTTGATAAGCAGCATTTGTATTGGCCTTCCTTAAAGGTCACTTGTATGCGGAATGCGGTCGGTGGCGATAGTTTGGTGGTATGTGGAGAGTGCGCCTTCTTATGCAACCATGCCCCAGGCCAGGGATGATTGTATGGCCCTAAAGTCCTCTACCATTGAGAATGGTGCTGTTGGAGTTCTGGACTGCCTTCTGGGAAGCGACATCCCCCGATTGTCAAGCGTGGTAGCCTGAATTTAGACCTAATAACACCTTGCCCCGACGGATCCCGAGTGATCGTGGTACTCTCATCGCTAAAGGTGGGAGATTATGTCATCCATTTACCACTGTGATCAGTGAGACCAATGCACATCAGCCCATTAATAAGCCGATAAGCACAAGTGTCGCTAATAAGGGGTAATGACGCAGTAGGGTTAATACGGAAAGAATGTCGGTACGTCGTCGGGTGACTACCTCTGGGTGTTCTCTGCGATTTAACTAGCGGTGTTTACCTAGCTCGGTGAAGCCTCTCGGAGAAATTTTCTTCTACGCTTTTGGGCGATACAACTATCAGCCGGTCCCCAGGTATAAAGTTGATGGCTGTGGGACGAGGCATGCTCGGTATCATGATGACCACATGCGGCTGGCTAGACGACACACTGGTGGTGGCTCTCGTATATATCTTCGGTGCTTGACCGAATCAGTTTTTCTATTAGGAACTTGAAACTTTGGCAATGGTTTGTCTCGTGGGCATGGTCCCTATGATAATCACACCTTAGGGATCTATTGCGCTGGTCTGGACCCGCCCTCGTAGGTGGGGGCCACTTGAAATCGGGGAGGTCTCGAATGAGGGATAGGGCGGGTGGCTGGCGTGTTTGAGAGGAGTGAGCTGAGGCACTTTCCTTTTTCGGTTGCCGTGAGCTAACCCTTGTTACATTTCTTTGTTCGGATGGCCTTTGCGCCCGACTTACCCTTCACAGGTGGTTATGGTACTATTTTCGAGGCAACCCCTTTGTCTTCAATCATGGAGAACATCACCTTGATACAATTCTTCATGGTTGTGAGCCGGATCTAGGTTAAAGGCGGAAGGGGTGGTGGTCAAGCTTCTTGGAAGTTTGAAGACCGCATCCATCTTTATAAATATCAATAACAAACGGCTTGTCGAACACATTAATGTGAAATCCGGATGGATTCGCGTCTTCCTTTTGAGATGGGCGGCGATATTCCCTTCCTTTGGCGGTACGGATCTTGGGAGATGAACACGAATCCTGACTCGTCGAATGAGCTTATGACCCTCTTGTAGGCCCAAATAAGTCGGGCCCTTAGAGGTGACGAGAAACACTTTACCGCGAGAAGTCTATCGTCACGTGTTGAGAATCCTCCTTTGGTTGAAGTGTAACGTGTGATCGTGGTCGGATGACGTCGTGCATAGAAAATGGCGGAATGACCGTCAGCGGGCTCATAGTCTATATCTTTGGCCCGAGGAGGGTGAGCGTAATAAGTAGGAACCGGATAGGGGATAAAGAACTGCATCTTGGCGCGGGTAGTTCAATTGAATCTAGTGCATGTGAAATAAGGGGGTCATTCCCTGACAGAAATAATATAATCAAGGGCCGGTTCGAGCCAGGTATCCCCGTATCCTCTTTTGCATTCGGCGTCGCTCACTCCTGCTTGGTTAGGAATTTGGCGAGAGGGGTCTTCTGGACTCGGCTTCCACATTGCTCAGAGGTGGGGAGAGATGGGGAAGTGGAGAGGCTGGCTCCAAAGAGCTCGTCGTCTTTGATAATCACTATGGTCGAGGCGGGGCGGGGCTCTTTCCCTTTAATGCGGTCGAGGCACATCCTAAGTGACACAGAGTTCTCAAGCACATTGAACTCAAGCGAGTCCGTAGCGGTCATTCTCCTGGCATCAAGTCCATGCGTTCTATTAATTTTGCCATCTGTCGGGCCTGCTCTTCTTGTTTCGCCTCCATCTCCTAGCGCCCATTGCGGTCCTCAATAAATTGAGTTCTTGGGTTGAGTGGACATGGAATAAGTTCATTTGTCCAGATGGGATTAAGATCATAAGGCTTCGAGATCGGAGATCCTTGGGAGCAAGTGTACCCAAGCTCTCGCGTATCGCCTCTAAGATTTCTTGCTTAGTTTACAAATGGCTCAGTGCTTAGTCTCAGGAATTCACCAAGAAATGATGGATTGCCGGGCATTCACCCATTATTGCAGCACACAAAATAAACAAGAAGGCAGCGGTGGTATTCGTCGCCCTTAAATGGAAAAGTTAGCTTTTTTGAGAAGCGAAATTAGAACAGTTGTCTGATCAAAATCTCATACCTCGTTTGGTGTGATCGTTCTGTCTTTTATGGAGGGAGGGATCCATGCTCTGGAAATTGGACAATTTCTTCCATAAAGTGAGGAAAGGTGGCTCTTATTTACGGAAGGATGACTTGTTATTCTTTTTAATATGCTTGCTTTCTGATAGAGGTCTTCATTGGAGGCCGTTGTTGAGTACCTTCTTATTCGGATTGGGCGGAAATTTGTAGTTCACGGGAGAACTTATACTTATATCATGAAGAGCCGGTTGGCAGCTTCGTTGTAGAGTTTCCGATCGGGAAAGGAAGCTTCTAGGTGAAAAGGCACTCGGAATAAGAGGCGCTCGGGCGCCCGGGTGGAGGATCGACCGGGTGTTCCTAGGCCTGCTAGCTTTTGGGCCTAGTCCCATGTTTACCCGAGAGCGGAGGAGTCTGATCGGGCGTTCCTGAGTTAGTTGGTTTTGGGCTAGTCCCGCCCGGGGCTCTTAAGGAATTTGGGCCGGCGGCTGTGGGATCGAGCTCGGGCCAATGGCACATGGGGCCCACCGGCCCTCCCAGACGGGTGGTCCACTCCTGAAGTCCCCAGCTCACGGGGTTTCTTTCGCCTCAGTGGGCTCGAGACCTGGACCATGAGCTTGAATGCCGGTCGGTGGTTCCGCTGCCAAATGGGCTACTAGCCCGGGTTGGTGGTGGGGAGCCCTCAATGATCAAGGCCCACGGGCAACGCCTATGAGCTAGAGAGACCAACTGTGAGTGGACCACCCCTCGTCGGAGTGGAAGAAAGTGAACCCACAAAAAGTAATATGAATGTCGGGTGACCCAGGCATTTTTTCCACGAATCGAGGCGAAGTCTCAGCTGTGCGGGAGCTCTGCCCAGATATAACTGCAAATACACATCCCGAAGCAGTCAGTATATTCACAATATAGATAAAGCGGCCACTTAGGCCCTCAAAGTAATACTCATATCATACTCTGACAACTATGTCAATAGTTTTAAAGGGTTAATAGTGCCTCTTATCTGACATATATTAAAATTCCTAGCCTATCGGATGTCGTCGACGAAGCCCGCAATCCAGAGCTTTTCTTCTAATCTCGGTCTCTGAATGAGCCATCCCTCGCACGCTCCACTGTACTTTTTGGCAAATAAAGGGGGTCCCGGCCAGAGATAGCTAAAGCTGATAGGAGAATGCCTAAGTGGGCTACTCACCCACCTAAGTCTTGTGCAATGTTCCAAAATAAACACTCATTTAAACAAGTGTGAGTCCTGCTTGAATGCATGACCCCTTCGGATCCAGGAGCGCCTCCAGGCTCTCTCACATACTTCGCCTCGTATGAGAATTATTAATTTATTAGTGGGCAACCCTCCGATGAATATATATATCCAATTGGGCCATTTCAGAAAGCTGATTGATATATATTAATTGTTTAATGGACTACCCTCAGATGAATAAATATCAAAGCTGAAGTGCTCCGGCCGGTTGATATATTCTTTGGATTTGGACTACCCTCTAGATGGTTACGTTTTGAAATGCCTCAGTATTGTTTTAGGTAAATGCAAATGCGACCGTTCGCATATTAAGTGTTAGATAAATATGGAATCTCGTGTATCTTAGGTTCGGTCGATCCCAAATACGCGTAAGATATATATACATGAATATATTTACATAAAACTTTAAATCACATCAAAATTAGTTAAGCGGGCTGTGATATACGAGTAATTTAATTTAAATCCTTTCGTAACCGATACTTTCCATAATCATCTATTTTTAGAACACTGTCCCAGGAATAAGTAAAACCCTAGATTTACTATTCAAATCACCAAAACAGAGTTCACTTAGTGAACCACGCAATCCTGACCATTCTGATTCCAAAGCATATCAACAAGCATTTAATGCACAAATTAACACCCATCACCAATAAACAGCCCTAATTATTTACGACGATCCACGGCCTGAAAATCCCAAATAAATTCCCACAATTGGTCCATGTTTTAGGCCGATCAACTCGACCTCAAACTAACAAAACATCGAAAACCCACTTAAAATGGGAATAAAGCTTTAAAGTAAGGGAGGAAAATCCTACCTCTTGAGGTTGTCAAACTACGCCAAACCCGAGTCCATGTGCTTTGCTCCGCGTAGAGCGTTTTTCCTTTCTTGCTCAGTGCGCAGCGGTCGGATCGGGATCTTAGAGAGAAGCACGCCTCTCTCTAAAACCCTCTCAAATCAGAACTCTTGCATCTCCATGGGTTTCCGTTTTGCTGTGTTTTTAAGGAAGAAGATGAGCACTATTTTGCTCTTTTGTCATCTAGCTCATTAACATTCCAAAAATGACGACATGTCCCTCTTTTACGAATCGATGTCGGCGCTCTCGACCGTCCATTTTCTAATCATTCTCTCTCTTACCACTTATGGTGCATGGTACATGCTATATGTGGCTTTTCGTCGTCGATGCGATTCGTAGCCAGTTGGTAGTGGAACTACCTCGAATGTTATCCTAACAGCTCATGGTCGGGTTCGAGCCATAGATGAATCTACAATGACTAGGGGATAGCGTAGGTGGGACCGCCCTCGTCGGAGTGGGCCAGGGTGGGAACCCTTACAATAAAGCCTTTTGTGGGCCCGCACGGCCAGCTCGACGAGGGTCCCCCTCGCAGGTATCCCCACGCTGTGAGGGACTATTTTAGCCTCGTGACTTCCGAACCTGGTTTCCACGAGAAGCAGGCTGCCCGTGGTAGTTCCATATAACGAGCTAACCCGATTGGTAGTAGAGGCTACGCCGAATGGGTATCTAAGCTGCGTAGTCCCGACTGATTGGTGGCATTGGGGAACTACACCTCGGCTACAGTATCCTAAGCTCATGGTCCCGAGGTTCGAGCCCGCGGAGGCGAAAGAAACCCGGTGGAGCCCAGGGGGTGGGGCCCTTACAGCACCCACACCCATAAATGAAAGCTACTCATAATTAACAAAAGCTACAAAATAAGTTATTGAACATTCACTACAGCCACATATGCCATTCAGAAATATTGCTTGTTTAGTCAAGGCCTCCCTCCATCTCTCTACTTTGTTCTTCCAATGTTCTTCATAGCCATGCTTGGTGAATGCTTCTCCAAAGCTCCCATTTCATTTACGGACATCCCTTGGATCCACATGGTAAGCAGGCGTTATGATTTGATATTCTGTGTCTCCGTGATCTTTACAGCTCCCTCTAAACACCACTTGAATCGACGCCAATTTTTTTGAGAAAACAACAATGGAAGATCTTGACTTTTCAACAGCTTTGAGAAGCTCGGGTTGGATCTCTTCTCCTCTGGAAAGTCGGTCGTCTCTGAAAGTTGTTATGCCTCTTCGAATTAACTCAGTATAAAGGTGATCGGTGAGATTGTAGCGGGTGTCTTCACCTCTAAAGCTCAAGAAGTTGGAAGAGGAGGAGGAATCAGACGCCATTTCCGGTGACACAGTCTTCAATTGAATTCTACCTCTCTGTTAACTAAAGGCATTGCAGAAGTCTTTAAACTGAAGAAAACAAAAGAAGGTGGATTCTAAATCTGATATTAATGGCGAGTGAGAAGGAATCATAAAATCAGCTAGAAGTTGGAGAGGAAAGAAGCAAGAAATTTGGAGGAAGGTGGGAGCCCTAAACTTTTTCATTTTTTCTTGCTTATGACTTAAGTCAATGCATTGAGTCCACCCCCACATAACTATATTAAAAAAAATAGTTAATATTATAGTTATTGATTGTGATATTACTATTTACGTACTAGTTTAGACATTATTTTCATTTTCAAACTATTTTAATTTTTTTTTTCAAAAAAAACTAAATATGTACAAAACTCTTTTATTTTCTTAGAAATTAAAGCATGTAGTTTTGAATAAAGATGAACACCTGCTAGTCTCACTACTATGAGAATTAGGCCAAATCATGCTAGCACTTGACATACGTATGATGTTGTTTGTTGTGAATCGTTATAGCTTTACAGAGAGAATTGGGACCATAAACAATAATTGACTTGACTTGTACTTTATACCAATTACTTTGAATCCTTTATATTTTTAAACAACTCAAATTCAATTATTTTATTAGTTATTGTTGTCTGGTGTTTCTGACCCCATGAAGGTTTTTGTTTTAAAATTAAAACCATGGGATAAAGTAGCCCAATTTGGGTGAATTGGGAGGAATTAAAATGTCGACATACAAATGTAGCTGGTATGAACATATGAATGAATGACAATTAAAATGCCTATATAACGGGATCTTTATCCCTTGTATAGATGACCAAGAAATAGAACTCTCATTCTTTTTCTAAATTTTCATTTCTATAATTCTCTCTTATTCTCTCTCTTTGCAATTCTAGTTACAATTGCGCTATTTTACAATATATTTATCAACTTACAAATCTACTCGAAGAATTAAAATTATATTATTATCAATTTTTTTCATCATATGACTAAAAAGTATACCAAACCATCCGTCTCTCGCGACAGGTTTGGCATGATATTTAAATTAAAATAATCTAATATGATTCTTGATGTTGAAATACATCAAGGCACCATATGAATCTTGGAGAAACAATAAAAGAATTGTCAGCCCCCATTCCCCGATCCGACCCAGGATTGGCGGATCAGAACCAGTCGAAGTGCGAGACTATCACTGGGACTCATTGACCTGTTCTTTCAGGCGAAGTTGTACACAGTGGTTTATACAAACAATTTACGTAATATGAATCATTTTCATATCTACAAAAGAACTACCAGGGTGGTGTCCTCGACTTTTATCCCCATATCTGAATGCGGAGTCCATTTTACTTTACATGTGTTTCTTCTAATACAAAACTTGAGAGATCACAGGCAGTCACGGTGACACCTATCTCACATTTGACTGCTATCTTTGATGGATAATCTTTCAATCTTTATCCTTGTCTTACCTTATTACTACGGATTATTTAGGTCTTAACTACATTCAGTACTGAACATGATAACCCAAATAATATTATCACCGTATCTCTTTATCTTATACCTTTATATATCCATATTCTATATCTAACCTATCTGTATCTTGCGTTCTTGTGCTTTGTCATCTTTATTTATCTCTATACGGGTTCTTATCACTTATGCATTTTAGTAATTCATATATTAAAGTATTCATTCGATTATACTCTATCATATATCATGTTCCATCTATTCATTCAGATATATCTATCATATATTCATATCACATAACCTATGTTGTGCATTACATATTCTTATACACATATGACTTTCATGATTATATACTATATCATTTGATATGTTCTATTTCATTCTTGTTATCGTAATACTTTGTCGTAATGTCTGATTCCATATACGTGATTATATTTCTATTTGCATATCTTTGTTATCATGTACTAATTCCATATCGTATTCATATACTTGTTTCATGTGCTATTTTCATATCTACATTTTCACCGTTATACTTTCACTTACTTTCATTAATCATTGACACTTTGCTTCGCCTGTACTTGTAGCAGTATACTTTCGTACATAAGCGATTGCTATGCTTCTCATATTCTGCTTACGTTTCCTTTGCATATACTGTCATTTCTTTTTATGTTTCATATGCATAAACCTTAGAGAGCGGATCTGAGGAACTAGCTATTTATGCCCAGAAGATGCATATGCCGAAGGTATCATCACTTTGTCTGAGCGTGACCTATGCGAATAATATGCCCAGAAAATTATCATCCTTTGTCTGACGTGACCTATGCGAATAATATACCCGAAGGTATCATCCTTTATGCGAGACGTTGACCTATTCATGAGGACGAGCGTGGTGACCCTTTCGGGGCCACGATCCAAAGCGGGATCTATGTCATTGACCAGCGGAGTGATTCGAATATAGCGATATCTTTGGACTTATTCTTCCTAATAGGCATGCTGTCTAATCTCCACTCTTAGGTTAGCGACCAATCAGTATGTATTTTAAGCATTTAGATCACGTATCTCATATTCCCGAATCATTATTATCATTCGGTAATCATATATGAATATATATACCATCATTTATTCATATGCAATTTTTTCATATCTCATCATCTCTTTACACATTTACATATAGCGATCATATATTTATGTCATCTTCTATCTTGTCATATACCGTGATTATATATGTTCCATACATATAATTTACCACGGGCATATTCTATATATACTATCATTACTTTAATTTGCATTGATTTTTCTCTTATACATTGGCTTCACTTATTACAGTTTCTCCTATTTCTTTCTTTACAATACATGTATGTCATTTCATATGTATGCACTTCATATCGCATTTCATTCATGTTTTTTAGCTATTTCATATTTCATCTCTTCACTCTTGTATTCATATCATGTTCTATCATATTTTTATCGCATATATTAACTATAGCATTTGCATAGAACCTGTCATCATGCATACATTTACTCAATTTCATCTTACATACTATCATTAGTGTACAAGTACACCATTCACAATTAACATCTTATATTTTCCTTAATACTTTATTAGATTGTCATGTTTTATGACATATACCCCTTACATTTCTATACTTGCACGTTTCACTTGTACTTTGTGGAGCAGTCTTAACATAGGAGTTACAGAACTTATACCTATCACAGGAGGTGCCTTACCACGTCTTATACTTTATCTATCTATCTTGTATCCCCAACTTATATTATGCATGATATACCATGATTATCATATGCCTTCCTGTTTCTCCTTATTTCTGGATCTAATGTAGGTTTCCTTTTGTCATACTATGCGCATGGCTGTATTCTTGACTCAATGGACTTATAGAGTCCAAGAACACCAGATGAAGGCCAAGGACGAAGGAGTTATGACCTTAAAAGTTGGAGGTCAAAGCGTAATCAAATCCTATTGGACGAGCTGCACTGAAGTGACGGGAGCTCACTTTAACACCTTAGTTTGACATCTAATATCCTCCTCAAGCATGAATGTATTCTTGACTCAATGACTTTTTCATGGGTCCAAGAACACTAATCGGAGTTCAAATGAAGGAGATATGACCTTAGAAGTTAGGTCATCGTAGTCCCGACGAAACTGGCTTGACAAGCTGCACTAAAGTGACAGCTCAGTCTAACACATTGTTCCTAACATCTAATATCTTCCTCAGACATATGGATGGATTCTTGACTCAATGGGCTTTCCATAGAGTCCAAGAACACCCAAATCGGAGTTCAGACGAAGGAGTTATGACCTTCCGAAGTTGGAGGTCAAACGTAATCAATCTTGACGAGCTGACCTGAACTGACAAGCTGCAATGAAGTGACGAGCTCATTTTAACACTTGGGTCTGACATCTAATTTTCTCCTCAGGCATATGAATGTATTCTTGACAATGACTCATGAGGTCAAGAACACCCAGTCGGAGTTCAAGCGAAGGAATGACCTTAGAAGTTGGAGGTCATGCGCAAGTCTTAGTCTGACGAAGCTGACCTGATGACAGAGCTGCACTGAGTGATGAGCTCGTTTGACACCTTTTCCTGACATATAATATCTCCCTCATGCATATGGATGGATTCTTGACTCAATGGGCTTTCCATAGAGTCCAAGAACACCCAAATCGGAGTTCAAACGAAGGAGATATGACCTTCCAAAGTTGGAGGTCATGCGCAGTCAGTCTTGAAGAGCTGACTTGGACTGACGAGCTGCACTAAAGTGACAAGCTCAGTCTAACACATTGTTCTGACATCTAATATCTTCCTCAGGTATATGGATGGATTCTTGACTCAATGGGCTTTCCATAGAGTCCAAGAACACCCAAATCGGAGTTCAAACGAAGGAGATATGACCTTCCAAAGTTGGAGGTCATGCGCAGCCAGTCTTGACGAGCTGACCTGAAGTGACGAGCTGCACTGAAGTGACGAGCTCGTTTTGACACCTTTGTCTGACATATAATATCTCCCTCATGCATATGGATGGACTCTTGACTCAATGGGCTTTCCATAGAGTCCAAGAACACCCAAATCGAGTTCAACGAAGGAATGCCGGCGCCCCGAGTTAGGTCATCGCCTTCGATCTTGACAGCTTTGCCCTTTGTTGGCGGTCGCGATGCGGCGGCCCCTATTGGATAACCAAGCATTCCGCGGCGACTGCTGTTTGACCCTTGTTGGGCGACCGCATTCGCGGCAGCCCTTGTTTGTGACCCCTGCGTCCGCATTGGGACCCGCATTTCGCGGCGACTGCCGTTTTAGCGACCTGATCGGCTGTTGGGCGACCGCTGTTCTGCGGCCCTTGTTTGTGACCTGACGGGCGTTCTTTATTCCGCGTCGGCAACCCATGTTTGGCGACCTGTTGGGCGTCAGTGTTGTAGCGACATGTTTGGCGAGCCTGTTGGGCTGACCACTGCTGTTGTGTCGAATAAGGCCATAACTTAGTGGGGGTCAATTAAATTCAAAAGCCCTAACATCAAATTTCATTGATGTGGCTACAATTCCTGAAGGACTTACTGCCAAATTCTCTCCTTATTCTGACCAAAAACTCGTTCTAAGATCAGCTGCATGTAATTGGAAACAATGATTACGGATTCAACTTGCAACTAGATCTTCTCGCCTATTTTGGGGCCTTAAGCTCTTCTTAACTCAACCTAAGAAATAGGTTGAGTTTTAAGCCCCAAACCATACACTAAAGCAGGGTTTCAAACCATGTATCTAAATGTTCTAAGATAAAACTAGATTTCCATACTCTCATAGTTTTGGAGACAAAACTATATTCAGTTCCATACAAACACCCATATTTAATAATTCCACCTACCCGAACATGTGTATTCGTACACACCTAGTTTACATACACATATTCATGGTTCCATACACACCTAGTTTACATACACATATTCATGGTTCCATACAACCCAAGACATGTGTATTCATACAAATATTCACAGTTCCATACCTGTGATCTTCTTCTTCTTCTTCCTTTCTTTTCTCTTCTTCTTCTTCTTCTTCTTCTTCTTCCTCCTTTCTCTTCTCTCTCTCTTAACCGTTTTTTGCTCTCCCTCTCTTTCTCCCAAGACCAAAATAAGATATTTATTTTTGGTCTTATCTTTATTTGATCTTATCCCCTTTTTATTTCACTTTTCAAGGAGGAAACTTTCTCTCTCTTTCCTCAAACCACTTGTCTCTTCCATATTTTCTTATTTTATTAGATGGGTTGATTCTTTGGTCCTCCAACTCTCTTTTACTTTAATTAACTTATGCATATTCCTACTTTGGCACTGTTATGAACTTATTATATTATGACCCTTGGGTCATGAATTGTCAGTATTAATTTACCCTTAATTTCAAGTTCTGCTTATTTTATTTATCTTTATTTTATTAGGATAAATATACTTTTAACTTTTATTATACCTAAACGGGTCCTTTGCTAGAATTTATATTTGAAGTGTTAAAGTAAGAAAACTCCCAACAGGACTATGCAAAAGCACTAATTTTCCTTAGGTATCAACTCTACGAGGATTTGAAAAATGAGTATCTCACTGTAAAAGATCCTTTCATTTTGTGGAATGACTTGAAGAATAGATTTGACCACCAAAAAATTGTGATTTTACCAAAAGCTCACTATGACTAAATGCACCTGAGGTTGCAAGATTTTAAAACAGTTAGTGAGTATAACTCCGCTCTATTTAAAATAAGCTCCAGATTGAAGCTATGCGGGGAAAAAATCATGGATGAAGACATGCTAGAAAAAACGTTCACAGCGTTTCACGACAGCAATATAGAGCGTAAATTTACTAAATATTTAGAGTTAATATCATGTCTTCTAGTAGCTGAATAAAATAATGAGCTACTAATGAAAAACCTGATCCAGTCAATGGATCTAAACTATTCCCAACAAGTAGACTACATGAATTTTATCTCTGATCAGTGAGGCGTGGATGGAGAATTAGGTGGTTTCAGACGAAATTCTCGAGCTATAATCATCTTTCTAACCTTCAAGGAAAGGGCCAATTCAGCTGGCCATAAGTGGAATAATGTGAGACAAAACAAGAAAATGAGAAAGTGCACATAAAGCCCTTCAAAGGGCTTGAAGAGACTTATTGCAATGCAGGAATGGAAGGACACTAGTCTCACATACATCAAATACTGACCCAAACATACATTGGAATCTGTATCAAGCATCATGACTAAAGGATAAAGGAAAAATGGTAGAAACTAATTTTGCTGATGGAAATGGGTTGGACCTATCTTGACCTTGATGTGGTTTTTGAGGTCTATGATAATTTCAATTCTTTAGTAGATGATGAAAATGTAAATATTAAATAATTCTATATATTTTATTTTGAGTTAATAAGAATATCCATCTTGTTATTTATATTTTATCTTTATCTAAATTTATATATTATTAATTTCCAAGATGAATGGTATTATGTCTTCTTGGCCAGTGACCACGCATACAATCCTTCGAGAAAAACACATTTTTAAATTCTGGTAATAAAATGTCCTTTATCAAGTAACATCTCACAGTACATCATATTTAATTGAAGGCTAGAATAGCAAATATAATGCTACCAATGACTAGATTTCATATTAATGATGCATTATATTCTAGCAAATCAACAAGAAATTTGCTTAGTTTAAAGATATCCACAAAATGGATATCATATTGAAACTATGAATAAAGGTAATAAAGAATGTTTATATATTACCTCTATAATTTATGGGAAAAATATTGTTGTAGAAAAGCTCTCAGCATTCTCCTTTGGGTTATATCATACGACCATAAAGCCAATTGAGTCATATGTTGTAATGAACCAAATGTTCAATGACCCAAAGATTTTTACTCTTTAGCATAATAGGCTAGAACTACACGGATCTTTAATGATCGTGATCATGACGATCACATGGGCATCCATTAAAGAACCAAAATATTCTTTTGCCCAATGAATTTTTCTTTTGATCCTTGTTCACAAGGTAAATTAATAGTCAAACCATCATTTATTAAAATCATGTGTAAATCACCAATCTTTTTAGAAAGAATACATAGGGACATATGTGGACCTATTTGCTCCAGAATAGCAAATATAATGCTATCAAATGGGCAAAGATTTCATAATAATGATGCATTATATTCTAGCAAATCAACAAAGAATTTGCTTAGTTTAAAGATATCACAAAGGAATATCATATTGAAACTATGAATAAAGATAATAAAGAATGTTTATATATTACCTCTATAATTTATGGGAAAAAGATTGTTGCGAAAAAGCTCTGACATTCTCCTGCAGGTTATATCATGCGATTATATAAAATAGGTAAGTCATATGTTGTAATGAACCAGAAGTTCAATGACCCAAAGATTTTTACTCTTTGGCATAACAAGCTAGGTCACCCTAGATCTTCAATGATGTGGCGAATCATAGAACTATCACATGGACATCCATTAAAGAACCAGAAGATTCTTTTGCCCAATGAATTTTCTTGTGATCCTTGTTGACAAGGTAAGTTAATAGTTTAACTATCATTTATAAATCATATACGAATCACGGAGTCTTTTAGATACTATAATACGCAGGGACATATGTGGACCTATTCATCCCACCATGGACCTTTTCATTATTTATGGTCTAATAGATGCCTTCCTTTAGCAGATGGTCACATATTATTGTCTTGCCCACAGAAAATGTTCCAGCTGCTGACTCCTTGCCTGAATGACCAAATTAAGAGCACAATTCCTTGGTGTATCAAGACAATAAAACTGATAATCTTTGGTGAATTTATACACAAACTCTCAATGACTATTATATATTCAAATGGGTGAAATATTGAGCATCCCTAGCCAACCATGTTCATACCCCCAAATGGTTTAGCGAGTCCTTGATCAAACTTCTTCAATTAATAAGCTCAGATGCTGGCATTGAAGACCAAATTACCAGCGCTCTACGGGGGCATCTTCATTATCGTCTTCACCCGAGTCTAATAAGAATTCATTTACGACATCGTCCGCTCATGATCAAAGCCCATGGCTGTATTGGTACGTGACGAATATTTACTTGGGTTTTGATTGTGGATCCGCTGTGATTACACCCCACAGCATTTCCAAAATGGGTCCACCAGCGTAGACTTAGGATTTATGTAGGTTTTAATTTACCGTCTAGCATAAGATATTTGGAACCCTTAACAGGAGATGTTTTTAGGCTAGATTTGCATATTATCATTTTAATGACTGTATTCTACTATTGGGAGAAAAGTTGATTCAGAAAGCAACCAAATCAGCGGAAAGCATCCACATTATCTCATTTTGGTCTCATTACAAATCAATGTAGATTGGAAGTTTTAAAGGATCATTCATTTAGAATCTTGCAAATCAATTACCGAATGCATTCGTTAATGCAAAGAAAGTAATAAAGTCACATATCGACTATGAATGCTCTATCACGGATTGGGGACCTGAATATGAAAGCAAATAGATCCAAAACATGCTTGAAAATGTGACTGGGAGACCAATTGGGTGAGACGTAGCTCCGAAAAGGAGAACAAAAGCGAAAAATGCTCTATAGAGGGCATGATGAATAGCAAGCCCACAATAAGGCACATGGTGAATATGAAATTTGTGAGGCACATATTGAATAACAAACTCCTGAAGAGGTACCATGAACAAATATCTCCAAAAGGGCAAAGTACCCCGCAAATTGTGAGATTTCAATAAGTTATGTGCACAAAAGTGAAAAATTGGATCAAAATAATTTTGTTGTGGATAATATTTTTTCTTTCCAAGTAGCCTTAGACATCATACAAAATGATGATGATGATCTCGCACCACAAAATGTGGATGAATGTACACAAAGAAATGATTGACCAAAATGGAAAGACGTTATGCGAGAGCGAAATTGCATTAGATTAACAAGCGAGAAGTGTTTGGACACATCGTCTAGACACCTCACCCGATTGTAAAGCCTATTGCCACAAATAGGTATTATACTAAAGTGCAATGAAAATAATAATATCTTAGATATAAAGTTAGTAGCGGGTTTCTCACAAAAACTTGACATTGACTAAGAGGAAACTTATTCCCCTATGTAGATACAATCACATTTCGCTTTTTTGATAATACTTTGATATCTGAAAATTTGAATATGTGTTAATACCATGGATGTTATCAATGCATATTTATATGGATCCATAGACAATGATATACACATGAAAATCCCTGAAGGATTTAAATTGCCTGAAGTAGTTAGTACAAAACATCGTAGCATGTACTCAATTAAGCTACAAATCTTTATATGGATTAAAACAAATGCTGGAATAAAGAAAAAAGCATGTGATATGATCGCCTTAGTGAATATTTAAAGAAGTGTATGTAGATAATCCTATATGTCAAAATGCGTTTTTCGTTAAATCAGTCAGATTTGCAATTATTATTTGTTTATGTTGATGATTTAAGTCTTTGTTGGGACTCTTTGAAGTGACCACTTTCTTAAAATATTTGAAAGAGATTTGAATGAAAGACCTTGGAAAAACAAAATTTTGTCTCTACCTGCAGATCAAACATTTTCCAAATAGAGTGTTGGTTCATCAATCAACATATATTAAGAAAATCTTGAAGTTTTTTAATATGGATAAAGCTCATCCATTAAGCTACCCTATGATTGTTGATCCTTAGTATGAAAAATGACATTTGTCCTTGTGAAAGGGTGAAAATTACTTGAATGTGAAATTATCATATCTTAGGTGCTGTGTTTGCACTTATGTACTTTACTAATTATACCGTCCATATATTGTTTTCATGAATTTAGTTAGGTACAGTTATGCTCCAACTTGAGAAGACGTGGAATGGAACAAACATGTATTGAGTATCTTGGTGGAAGCTGCTTGATAGGCTATTTTACTCAAATGAGAGTAAGCAAAACTAGGATATGCGGATCTTTGAGATATCTTTTAGATCCACGTAAAGTCATATCAAGCGGTATGTTTCCCCAATTAATTGGGCCAACTAACAAATCATCGGCGAGTGATGATGCTGTCGTGAATCATTAAGGAAATTCTTTTGCAATTCCGCGAGGCAAGTCGTGAATGCATGTAGTTAAGATCTATGATCCACCATATTAAAGAATCATGTGGACTCTCCTTTGTCAAAGATAACCCAACAACCTCATTCAAAGATAATGCAGCATGTATTGCATAAATCAAAGGGGGTTATATCAAGGGAGATATAACCAAGCACATTTCACCAAAATTATTTTATACACACGAGCTCTAGAAAATCATTATAATGTAAATAATCGTAAATGATATTCAGCATATCTTCTTCATAAGATCCATTCTGCCTCAACATTAAATTCAGGCTAAGATTAGAATATATTAGCATCTAGATGATGTCAGACATGAGTGCATATTGGGTGTCCAAATATCTTTGCTATTTTAACCGTCGGGTTTTATCACAATGGGTTTCTGTAAAGGTTTTAACTAAGACATTCCTAACAAATTAAGAATATTGTATTCTTCCCTTCAAGATTGATGATCATTCAAGGGGGGGTGGTGAATACAATGCCTATATAATGGGATTTTTATCCCATTATATAATAGGCAACTAAAATGCCTATATAATGGGATTTTTATCCCTTGTATAGATGACCAAGAAATAAAACTCTCATTCTCTCTCTAAACTTTAATTTCTATAATTCTCTCTTATTCTCTCTCTTTGCGATTCTAGTTACAGTGCGCCACTATTTTACAACAAGCTATATTTTGAGGCAAATCTCTTGAGGCAGGCGCCTCCGACCTAGAGCATCATCTTTGCCCATACTTCATGCCAAGAAGGATATGCATTTTGTTGTTATTGCAGGAGTTGTAAATTTTGCTACAAGGCTTTGTATTCTTTGGGCATAGGTTGGCCAGATCTTCTTACCCAAGATTGAGAGTTCTTAGCCTATCAGACATCTTTTAAAGTTAAGAAACTCTTTCCATTGAGGGCAGGTGATTATTAAGAGTTGGGAATTCTAGTGAAGCAATTGTTTTGTCTTGATTATAGTTAGATACATGAAAAACAAGTGAGAGCTCGTTATGTCTACGGATCGTTTGATTTAGACAATCCCGATTCCTCATTTTAGCGTTTCGTTCTGAATTGAAGCGTTAAATGAGTTTGGTGTCATTGATTTTCTCCGTTTTGAGTTTCGTTGATCAGCGGAATGTTGAAGAGCTTCAATGGTTTTGGTGACAAGTTTACTCCCTTTCAATATAAAGTGAGAATCTAAGATTTGATTTCTAGGATTTCAAAAAAATCTAGACCTTATTTATTTTTACTTTTAAAGTCATGGATTTCATGTGAGTTACCTCTAATGAAATTACTCAAAATGGTTAAGAATTTTGTAACTATATTTTAGATTTATGGATTTGGATTTCAATCTCTTTCCCTATGATACAATCTTGAGGGGTAGTTCAATTGAGTTGTCAAAATTGGGTAAAAACAATTTGACTTTTTGTTCCATAACCAAATTTTATGTTTAATGAGATAGAAAACTAATAATAGGGACAAAAACATAAAATTTAGCTTCAAAAATACCCTCATGAAAAATCCCAAAAAACCATGACATTAATAAATTAGAATCGAAACATGTTTAATTTCATCTCTTGTTTGCTTATCATGAAAATGTCAAAAAAACAAATAAGTGTATCTTTTTTTTTAAATATTTCTTTCATCTGAGCAAACAGCGGGACCATGAAATAAGAAAAAATAAATGAATAAAAATAATAATAATAAAATCCAATATACTGATCGTCGAGTTAAAATTTATGAAGAAATAAAACAAGAGAAAAAAAATATAGTTTGTTATCTGACATACAAGGCAATCACAATTAATGTAAGTTACTTGCCATAGAAGGCAATCAAGAATATCCTTTTTAAATCTCATTCTTTGAGTAACTAGTCATACATGGCAAAGAAAATAGTTTTTTTTTGCTGCTGTCAATTTGATATTCACAATCAAAATAATAAAAAATCATGATGAAAATATGATATCCTCTATTCTCATGGTTGTCTGATATAAAAAATAATAATAATGATGATAAAAGGTTCCATAATTGAAAAATAATGGAAATCAAACCGAATAACAAAATAAAGTGAAAATTACATGAATTGTCTTATAGCGATTTCACTTTTCATAACATGGTTTCAAGACTGATAACACTTTCAAACAAAACCCAAAAAACGTAGTAAAACAAATTTGACAATTTCAATGTCAATTAAAGTAGTTCTTATTCCAATTACTAGATTATTTTAGAAAATCAAGAGTATTTATTAATCCCAAAAATAATTGATCAATAATTAAATAATCCCCCAATAAATACATTCTGAAATAATAGCTTATCGGAAACTGATGGAAGCGCGTCGATTCGTGCTGGGTTAGAGAAGCATTATTAGGCATGGATCCAGAGATTATGGTTATCGTTTATCTCAAGAAATAAATGCGGCGCAGGAAAGATGTGAAGATGATATAGTTGAGAGATGAATTTTCGTTACTCACAAAGTGTGTTCTCTTAAACTCTTTATTAATTCACAGGTTACATTCTTATATATATATATATATATATATATATATCATATATATATAATATATATATACTCATATATATATATATATATATAATTAGATGTGGTCGGGGCGGGCAAGATGGATTCGGACCCGGTAGGGCCGACACAGGGCTCCGGGCCAAAATTGGCCCTATTTTGAGGCCTAAGATTCGATAGCCACCCTAAAATTCGGTAGGCCAGGAACCATACGGCTTTGACCAAAACTGGATTGGGCTAAATTTGGTCCGATTTTTTTTTTTTGTCAATAATTTAACAGCCTAACCTAGCCTTAATTCTGGGTGGATCGGGCCAAAATTGCCACCTCTATATAGAATACAAGGTAATAATTGGGATTTCGTCAAATAGGTTTATCAAAGTAAGAAAGAAAACAAAACTATGAGTCCATAACTAGTTAATATTAAACCATCCTATAAATAACAAATAATTAACATATATAATTATATAATTAAAATTATAATATGATTATACTTAGTTCATAATTAATAAATTAATCTGATAAGATTGATCGGGCTTATTTTAAATTCTTAGAAAAGCATGTAGTTTTGAATCACAGATGACACCTGCTAGTCTTCCTAGTATGAGAAGCATGTAATCATGTGCTAGCCGCCGGCCCGCCAGCATACGACACACAGATGTTTGTTGACTTGTACTATAACATTCACTGTTGTTTGTTTGTTGTATATCGTTATGACACACACAGAGAGAATTCAGAATTGGGACCATAAACAATAACTGGCTTGACTTGTTCTATAACAATTACTTTTCGAATCCTTTATATTTTTTTCTGACAAGTCAAATTCAATTGTTTTTTATTAGTTATGGTTGTTACAAGGTGGTGCTACAGCCTACGTAGAAGGTGTTTGTTTTTAAAATTACAACTTGACATGGGAGAAAAAAGTAAGCAATTTGGGTGAATTTTGGAGGGTCAAAAAAGTAAGCATACAAATGTAAACTATATTTTGAGACAAAACTCTTTTGTTTTTTTTTTAAGAGACAGAGACACCCCCAGCCCAGAGCCATCATCTTTGCCCATACATGAGCCAAGCCATCATTTTATTGTTGCAAGGTTTTACTATATTCTTTGGGCATAAGGTTATGGAGTACTATTTAAATTTGAGAGGTTCTCCCACCTACCTATCAAAAATTAAACGTTGTAACTAAAACCCGAAACCTAGAAATCAAAAAAAGAACACAGAAAATTATTATGAAGGATTTGAAAAAGTATCGTTGAAGTACTTAGTTTAGTCTAGTACGTAGAATAACACTACTACATAGCATGGAGATTGGAGAGGGCTTTTTATAAGACATATATGGAGAATTTGGAATTTTACTTTAATTGTTTTAATTCTATTTGAATTTTGCTTCTATTTTTAGAAGCTTTGCTTTGAAAAATTGAAAGGCATTTATTAATACATTAGGAAAGCCTGTCATATATATATATATATATATATATATATATATATATATATATATATATATATAGGGTTAAATTACCCGAACCATTGGACCAAGCCCAACCCAAAATTAAATCGGGTTGATAAAACTCAACCCAAATTGCAAAATATTAGTACTCAAACATTAGGTTGGGTTGGGTTAACCCACCCAAGTTACAGCCCTAATTTAAGCTCGATCCACATGTCACCTTCCACACTCATATCCAACTTCCAATAAATTAAAGTGAATATAAAGTTTTTTTTATATCTATTCATTTGAAATTATAACATTGTAAAGTAAATTATAAATTAGTGCATATGCCAAAAATAAGATTTAAAACTGAGTAGAGTCCATTACACTTCCCAATTCTAATAATTATACCCAAATGGGTGCATTTGCCAGAAATAAATTTTGAGAATGAAAATGTTACCTGCATGTCTTCTTTCCATGAAATTAAAGTAATGTCCAACTGGAGTTAACAAGTTGCTGAATATTTTTAACTCATATTTATTTAAAACTTTTGTTGTGACATATACAATAAATACACTTAAAAACTTCATTTCCTAAAATATTAATTAATTTTCTATATCTTGACCTTGCATATTCTTATTGATGGAGAAGTTTATGCTTATTAACATCCAATATTATTTAATATCAGCTCGAATAGATGTTCAAAATGATTGTAGAGAGTTTTATCATACGAAGATGACAATAGGTACATAATATGAGATGGATCCCACGCTCGTAGTATCAACGGGGTACATAATGTTTTTATAAGTGGATGACCCGGGCTAGTTTGTACATATAAGCTAATCCGTGATACCTGAAGTTAACGGTGACCCTAAAGAAACTCGAACTAATGACCATTAGAGAACAAATCTAAGGCCGAACCAACTGAGCTACCTGATGTCTAAGTTTTCTTACAATGTGCAAGCCTTTCCATTTCAACCATTATTGTCTTCTCAGCTTTACTTGGTTTACGAGGATCATGATCTTAATATTCATGCACCATGACAATGCGATCTACTCTAGGATCTTATTTTGAGAACAAAGATATATATATATATATATTCCCAAAGAATTTATATTTTATTCTCTAATTGCCCTAAAGAAAAATCTCTTCCCGAACTTATTCTGACCTATATTATAATGGTAGGATGCACGTGGCTAGTACAATTGGTTCGTAGTGCATGCATGACATTCATCATGGTGGGATAATATGTAGTGGGCGATAGTGTCAAGGGACTCTGAATTACTTACGCGTGTGTCGTAACATGTTCGGGTATGACCGACTTCCTTCCAATGCCCGGTAACGGTCCATGTAATTTGATCTGAATTGATGCGTCTTGATCAAGGTGGAGGGATGTCAGGCCTTCATGAAGTACGTCAGATATGTGCTTGTATTTATCAGGTCGGTATAAGCCGGGTTGTGTCGGTGTTGGTTAAACTTGGATCATCCATGGCGATAACCACGTGGGATATGGCTTATCACGTCCCACTTAATATAGCGCAAATTAACCCAAAGGCCCAGGATAGATTCATCTTACGCAGTCCGCTACGTTGATAACGATAGTTTTATCCACCGATAATCGCGTTTACGAAGCGGACCTTTGCTTTAAAATGATGGCGGTTTTGAATCTCTCACAACAATTTCCATGTCAACAAGTTCGACACCGGCTTCATGAAGTTATGACAATCTACACGAATTAGAATATTCATTCATAATCTTTATAATGTTACCATATGCGCGCCTATTACCTAAATTCATCAAGCGAAAAACAAAGCGACTTCTCACCAGTGGTGTCTGATTTGCTCTTTACATTCATCTTACATGTCATGGAAGGCGGACTTATTCAAGGGACATAGCAGAAATCCTTCATTCGCTTTAACCGACTTTTCCAGGCTGCGCTAAATATGGCCTCTCTTTACGAGGCGGCCCCATTTGGCCTCAGAGGCAAACTCGTGTACATGATTTCCAATCTCAATCCAACTTAAACTGGTTCCTTTCTCAACATCTTCCCTTCCATCTCCCTTTCTTATTAATCGGCTTCATTAAAGCGACCATACGCAAATATATTCGGCATGTACATATCCTAATGAATTATTTGGGATCCGAGCTCACTTTAGTTTATTTGCAACTAACTTGTGTTGGTTTCACCATGTTTCCTGCAACCTCAATGCAGGCACTCCAGGACCACTTGAATCGGGCTCCATTGGCATTTTGTCTATAAAGCTCCTTAGCCTCGATGATGACTCGACCAGAATACTCCGACCATGCGGTGTGATGATCAAGTTGTGAGGAACAACACATGATTGTTTAGACATTGTCTCAAAGATTTTAGTCCTTCTTCCGCATTCGACATGACTACGGCGGCTGAGAGGAGTGCTCATAAAGGTGGCACCCGTCAGGTTAAGGCATGTTTGCGAAAGAGCTGAAATACCTCATACCTTGCCCGTACGCCAGCATATGCTTTCAACATTGAGTTCAAGAAACCGTATGCGGGATATCATTGTTGTAAAAAGCTTTG
This sequence comes from Tetrastigma voinierianum, assembly GCA_016808115.1. Taxonomy (NCBI): domain Eukaryota; kingdom Viridiplantae; phylum Streptophyta; class Magnoliopsida; order Vitales; family Vitaceae; genus Tetrastigma; species Tetrastigma voinierianum. The sequence goes on along the minus strand of JAEQBH010001395.1, from coordinate 807,085 downwards.
CTTTGACAGTAATGAACCCACACACCTAGCACAGGCATGAATCAAGGCATTTGCAAGCACAGTGTCGTCCTTGAATCCAATTTTCAGAACATGTGCCTGGACAGCCAATGCATGCCGCTCGGTTGCAAGACCGGCACAAGCTTTCAAGACAATGGAGAACATATGACGATCTGGAGCCAAACACTCTCGAAGAAACTGCCGAAAAAGGAGGATCGCTTCTTCTGGGTCCCGTTCTGCATATGCTGCTATAATCCCAGTCCAAGAAATAACATCTTGACGGCCATCCAATTCCAAGAAGATCTTATAACAATCACTGACGTCTCCTCCTAGACTTGAATAAGCCTTAACCATGGCAGTGGCCACTTCAATTTCTGAGATGAACCCAGATTTTATAATAAGACACTGCAATCGAAAACAATATTCAAGACCATCACCATTTCACTGAAAGCAAAGATGCTGACCAGTGTGGCACGATCAAACCGAATTCCCACTAAAGTGCATCTGCGAGGAAGAGCTCAAGGCTCGATTTCCATATCTGAGCCACAGAGCACTGCAATCCTGTAAAATTCCAAGGGAACCAAGTGGAAACTCCACATTGATTTACTACACTCACATATCAAGCTCCACCACAGCTCTGCAAGCACATCATAATAAGGCATTCCAAAACACAAGAGTCGAAAAGTCTTTAACGCAAGCGCATTGTACCTGCCGCCCACACAATCGTGTCCCCACGACACTAATCACACTAGCAAACACGCAAAACTCCGTAGGCCGGTGCCAAATGGCATTTCCTAAAGATGCCACTTTTGAAACACCCATCAGGCCAGATACTGCTGGGCATACCGAAACGGCAGCAGTCAGGAAATAATATTCCCCTCTCGGCATTTCATCAAACGGTTGGCGGGCGTAATCCAATATTTCGTGCGTGGTAACAATGCCGTTGATCAGAAGAGGTCAAAATCGGGTTAGGATTGTGTAAAAGCATGTGACGGTGGGGCTGGCAGGAGAGAACTGCGGCTGAGCGCAAGCGATGGAAGGGAGCGGCATGGTGTGGTGGGACTGGACGAGCGGAGGTGGTGGGTGATGGGGTGGGCTGGTTTCAGGCTCCTTGGAGGTGGCCGGGAGCAGAGGAGGCGAACGTGGTGGAGAAGATTGATGACGTCGGAATTCAGGAGACTAGCGGCGGTGGTGAAGCGCCGGAGAAACCAGAAAAACACCGCCAAACTGACCCAAACATCACCCTGTCAACCACAAAATGCACAGTATATACAGAGATACTGAGCTGGGAAGTTGAACAAGCTGAATAAATACAGCTTTATTTGAAATAAAGAAATGTTGTAAATTCATGGGGTTATCACTAAGAAAATAAAAATATGTAAATTAAGGTTACTTTCTTTTAAAAATTAAGGTCACTTTCTTTTTTCTTTTTTTTTTTAAGAAAAAATAATATTATTAATTTAAATTTATAATAAATCGACAATCCAAGATATAAATAATTAAGAATCATACATGATAAAATAATATCAAGATTAATAGCATGTAAATAGAGTATAAAAACACAGATTTGATATAATATAATGGTTAGAATATTTATAACTTGAGTTCATAAACGTATTATGCGAGATCGTTTACGCCAAAATAAATCTACAAATAAAGTATTGAATTGTATCGTATTATATAGTCGGCTTGATAAGACGATCATGAGCCGAATATGATAATGACATCCCGAACCTGGAATTAAGGTTACTTTCTTAAATCACTTTTTTTTTTTTTTTTGAGAAATTCTTAAATCACTTTTTAATCTAATTTAATTAGAAATTTAGATATAAATCTTTATCATTAGTCACATCACAAACAATAATAATAATAATAATAATAATCTTCTAATCACATTAGATTCAACAATAGTTTTCTAGGATTGTAGATTGTCTAATTTTTTCGAACATTATATTAGAAATCAAGTATAAAATGAGCACAATAAGAAACTTTACTAATGATCCAATTACCAATATTCTAATTAAACCTTTGAATATGAGTTAAATATTTATTCTTGTAAAAAAAAAGTTAAATATTTATTTAATTGTCTTTTTATTTTACAATAATGCAGTTAAAAATATCTGACCTCATGATGACGTGGATTAATATGATTGGCCGTAATCATCTGGCTTACACAGTTGTAAGGAAATCAGTCAACCACAACTCGAAGGCGGTGATGAGATCGTATCTCTCTTTAAATAGAAGAGACATTCAAAGTCCGAATCCAAAATTCGACTGCTGAGGCAGGATCCGTGGTTCTGAGGTCACGATTTTTGCTCTTCTTCTAGGGTTTCGATTTGTCTCCCAGCGATCATGTCTGCAAGATCTGGTTCCTCTGTTTACATTGGTAAGTTTCTATATTCTTCTCCCTGATTCATCTTTTTTTTTGGATCTAGAAATTGGATTGTAGAATGTCACTCGACGGAGAAGATTTTGGTTAAGGGTGCGATTTGACTTCATGATTGTTTGGGTGGGGGAATTTTTATGGGGAAACTTGATTTTCCTGGAATGTTGTTGATTTAGTTATTGTGCTGTTTAGAGAGAATTACAGTTTTCTATTTATCAATTATTCACGACTGAAGATTTTGTTGTTTCATCGCTATTTGTTACCCTTTATTTACTTTCCGAGGAATTCCATTTTTTTTGCTCTATATCATATATACTTTATTTGATATTTAAATGAGAGTAAAAAAAAAAAGAAACTTGATTAGTATCAAATCAGATGAAACTTGATTAGTATCACATTAGATGATTTTATCTTTTGGATCATATATGTAAAGCTGGCATAAAGAATGCAAAATACATGGTGTACGGTTTCAAAAAAAATAATTGTGTTCTAAATATGGTAGTATACGAATCTTAACTTTAATAAGAATTTGTTGAATTAGCGTAATAGTAGTAGGTATTCTACGAATGCGAATAGTGTCGAGTAATCACATAGTTTATTAAAGTAGTATCACAGAGTGCTTATTATCGCGAAATCTGATTATTTTATATGGCCCATATTGAGCTATGTGTTTACGTTTTTTTGTAATAAATGCTTTGCAATTATTCGTCGATGTGGGAAGCACTTCTGAGAGTTACTTGTCCCCAGAATTTATGAAAACTCAATCTTCATTGTTCTTAGAAGCGAACTTGCCGGGAAGAAAAGTTGACGATTTGAATGTTTTGCTGGTTTTTCTTTTTGGGTGTAGATTGATGGCCTTTTCTCGAATTTTATCTTTCATTTTTTTTTCATTTATATATCCTTGCATATTGGTGCAGTTGTGGGCTATCAACTAGGTGATGTATATGCATCTTAGGTGGCACTTTCTATAAAACTTGTTGCAACTTGCATAGTGTTTCTTTCTTGAATTACATACATATTAAACAATTGATGGGAGACTCATTTCTCATACATCGTGGGAATTTCTGGAAAGGTATTTGTCCAAGTATGCAGAGCTCAAATTTAGCTTTGTTTGATAACTGTCGGGCTCTGGATTGCATGAAAGATTTTATGCGTGTGGTGGAGCTAGAATTGTTGACATGGGGTTGTGCACATCCTATATTTGGAAGATGAACATCAGGCCCTTAATAGGAATGAAAACAATGAGGGGACCATAGAAAGACTTAGAATTGATATAGATTTACTACTTCAATTTTAAGGAAATAGACATTGTCAATGAACTTGAGAAGATTCTTACATGAAGTGTCGAATGTCAGGAGAACAAGTAGATTTGCCTAGAAAAATTTGAATTGACATCATTCAAAAGCAACAAATTTTGTGATGGGAGGATTAAGATAGTTCCTATGTACTAAGATTGATTATATTGGATGATACACTGCATGAGTGTTATAGTTTGCTAAGGAGTCAATCTAAGTATTTTTATATTATTGCTTCTTCTCCTTTTTTCTTTTCTTATGGGTGGGACAACTTTTATTAGTCTCTAAGGTTACATTTGGAACAGAGAAATCTTAGGGAAAGAAAAAAAAATCTTAAGAAAAATGATTTACAAGTATTTGGTTTATGTAGAAAATATATAAGAAAATCAAATATAGTCAAAATTCCTCAAAATTTTACATATTTTTATATTTCTTGGTCCTAATATAATGTAAAGGAACAAATAAAATGAGTTTGAATAAAAATATAGAATTAATATCTTAAGTTTAGAACCATTTTTTATTTTCTTCCAAATTTTCTTTCTTTCCACTACTTCTTTTATAATCTGTCTCTCATGAACTTGCAAACTAATAGTACATGTTCACACACACACACACGCTTTCTGAGAAATGAAACTGCTAGATGCATGAACTTCCTAAACACATTGACTTGCACAATCATACATTCCTTTCTAATAAATTTACTGCTGGGTGTTCTCTTATTTTCACTACTACTTTTTACAATCTTTTCATTCTTGCTTCAGCTTTTGTCTGCTGAGCTGCTTGAGGCTTGTATTATATTGTAACATGCATAATGTCAATTGGATCTGTATGTTCAAGTTCTTGTAATTGTCCCTATTAATGTACTGTTTCATCATAATGAAAGGATATCTTGTTTTAATATGATTTTGATTTTGATTTTATGTAGGCAATTTGGATGAGAGGGTAAGCGACAGGGTTTTGTATGATATTCTAATTCAGGCAGGGAGGGTGGTCGACTTGTACATTCCTCGTGACAAAGAAACTGACCGACCCAAAGGTTTTGCCTTTGCTGAATATGAGACCAAGGAAATTGCAAACTATGCTGTCAGGCTATTCTCCGGCCTTGTGACACTGTACAACCGAACGCTGAAATTTGGGGTGAGACTCATATCTATTGCTTCTACTTTCCAATCTGTAGTCCCTGCCTTATTGCTTTTTGGTAAATGCTTTAAAGCAGAAGAGTTACCTAGATTTTATCATTTGGCTTCATTTTTATGTAGGACTAGGTTCTTATGTTTATTTATTTATTTTTAAATCACAGTACATATATGGTAAGGGCCTGAGGGTTAGCGTATTTTACATTATTTTCTATAAGATTTCTTAGTTTATGAGTGTTGGGAGTCCAAATTTTAGAGCGCTGGCCCAATAATCTCTACATGAGGATCTAGATAATGACAAATGAACTCTTCAAAACAGATTTCTGGGCAAGATAAGCCCTCGTCAGAAGCAATCACTCCCACATCAAATTCATCCCTTGAACCAATACCTCATCCCGGCACTACTTAACAAATGGAAAATTTCAACACCCATAGGTTAAGAACGCCTTGCAGATTAGCAGCTCACCCAGTAAATTTTGCACAAGGTGATGTATCCTTCTTTAATTTTTATTTTTTTATTTTGTATATCACCCTTATCCTTTTACTGTAGAGCCACGCAGAATGTTGGATCTTTTTACTCACACAATGCTGAACTTCCTGTTATTTTTGTCAGTGCCAACATCCTCTGATGCATTACACCAACCTAATAGGTATAGTTCACAAGCAACTTGATGGCAAATAGTTATGACCACGGTCGAAGAGTTTTGGGGCAACATTGGATAGCATTAGCCGCTCTAGGTCAAGATACCATGGATCTAAGTGAACCCAATAACTTATCCCTCTTACTAACTATCTCACACACATTTAGGGAGGAACTCTCTCTACTATGATCTTTTATACAATAGATGATTCAAGTAACATGCCTGTTAAGCATAATCTGCAAGGTTATAATAAATGACTAGCTATTATTTTTGCATGTAGTTAATCATGCTTAATTAGTGTTCTTGTTTTGTTATTGTACTATGCTTAGCATGGTTAGACTTTTTGAACCAATTTTTTCCTATTTTACCATTTGAAATGCTTGAAACCTTCCATTTTAAATGCTTTTGTATTATAGTTCACTTTTGTATTATGGATGATCTATTTTATGAGTGGTTGTGTCTAGAAGAACTCCCACACATTCCCTCATGTAGAACCTCTACCGGTTAGGACAAAACAATGGATTTTGTGGATGTATCAATACTTGATTTCATGAATATGTTGTGATGTATTGGGAAATATCAACATAAATTTTAAAAGAATGTGATAAACTGATGAAAATGTTGAAATAATTGAAAAATAATAGTCACATATGTCAGTTTGTTGAAAAATTTGTGCTGTATGTGTGTGATATTAAAAAAATTATGTATAGTTTGAAAATATATGTATAATTGATTTACTTTGTATCGAAGAATTATACATGCTTAATTACTTTTTGTTTAAAAATATTAATAATTTCTTTTGAAACATATTTCTGGTATTTAATTACCATGCAATACTTTGATTTATATTTTAATAACAAATTAGAAGGAATTTAAAAATAAGATAATTATATTTAATTGATTTGTTTGAATTATATTTTTGACAAAACAAGGGAAATGAAGGCTTTGTTTGGGAAGTGTTCTGCAAAACAATTCTAAAGATAGGCTTTAAGAACAATATTTTAAAAAGTTCTGATATGTAGAACAAAAAGTTTGAAAACTATTCCTAATTGTATATAGAAAGTCTCGTTTTAAACTGAAATATCTTTTAATATATATTTAATGTTTTAAATATGTTTTGAAAACATTTGTTATTCTCAGTGTGCTTTATTTTAATCAATTTTATATTTTGATAATTACTTTTAAGATAACTTGGGAATTAAGTAGAAAATAATTGAAAACAATTCAAAAGTTAGCTAAAATATTGTGCTTCTTGTTTTAATGGCAAATAGCTACTTACTTATTGATTGTCCAATATGTGTGTTTTTCCTTGTTTTTTTTTTTTTATTTAGGGAAAAAAACTTGTTTCTAGCAACAGTTGCCAGATAGGAAACAAGATCCTCAGGTTAAGTCTTTGAATGTACACTTGATTCCAAGTTGATGATCATATATGGCTTTGGTTTGCATTAGGCTCACTTACCAGGTCATTTATCGAGTTGATTTTTAGTACTTAATTACCAAGTTGGTTGTTTAAATCGATAATTTTGATAATGCGGGATGAAACTAAATAGTCTTTCTTCCACTTTTTCGTTTTCTCGAATCTTATTCAACTCAACAAATCTGTTTTTATGTTAACTCATGCCACTACTACCATTGTACCTCATTTCTGTCTGATATAATTTGGGGATGATAGTAAGGGCCTGTTTGGTTCTTGATTTTTAAAACTGTTCTTGAAAACAGTTTTTGAAAACATAGAGAACACCAAAATGATGTTTTCTGAAAACTCTTCTATCCTAATTTGTTCATGGTTTTTTTCATAAATAAAACAACCGAAGACCAAATGTGTTTTTCTCTGCTTTACTTTGTTTTTGAAAATGTGAAATGTGTTTCAAAAACAAGCCCTAAATAGTCTTCCTTCCACTTTTCTCCTCGTCTGTCTGAATCTTATTCAACTTTCTAAGAAATCGCTTCTTTATGTTAACTCACGCCACTACAAATATTTCAATTTCATTTCTTCTATGATATAATTTGTGGGTAAGGAAACAAAGTAGTCTTCCTTCCCCTTCTTTCTGCCCAATCTTAAGGCCTCGTCGCTTATTGTTTTAAAACTGCTTTAGTTCTCTAAAAAACTAGAGAACAAGAAAAAATGTGGAGAACATGTTTCGTTTCCAATGTGTGTTTTTGTTCGAAAACATAAAGAACACAAAATTCAAAGAACAAGAAGAGTTTTCAAAGAACACCATTTCGGGTAAGAGTTTTCAAAAACAGAACCAAAAGGCCTTTATTCAACTTCTTACAAATCGGGTTTCCTTATGTTAACTCATGCCACTACAACCATTGTACTCTTTTCGTCTCGATTCGGGTAATATCTTACATGGCATGTAAAAATTGTCCCAATCATTTCAGATTTTCGTCTATCACATCCCAAAGGATTGAATCTACTATCTCAACTTGATGCTGAGGCCCAGCCATACTTCCTTCATGTTATATAAATATGCCAAACAAATAACGTGATTGCAGAACAGCAGAATAATGTCATATCGTTTAATACAAGATCAATCATTTTCCTCTTATTTTCAATCTAACTACTGAATTTGAAATAAGTTTAGTGTTGGCTTGGCCTAATGAAGTCAGCTATGTTTTCTATCCTTCAAATGTTGGGAACCTAATATTAGTTGAAGCATCTTGGTATGAGGATTCCTCCCTCTGTATTTCTTTGTTCTCTGTTATATCTGTGGCAGAACAATCTCTATAATTCCTCTGTTTTCTTGAATCTAACTACTCGAATTTGAAGTGTTAAGTGTTGGATTGGCCTCTTTGTAGGCTTCTCGCCACCGCTCTTCTTTAGATTTCCAAATCATGTGTCTCTTCTTATCCGGCCAATGTTAAAATCCAATGGTAGTTGAACTACCTTTTGTACTAGTATTCCTCACTCTTACTATCGGGGAACTTCATGGACCCTTTCCTTTAAATTGGCGATATTTTCCATTTGGGCATGAGACCCTCATAGTTTTGTTTTTAGGCTTCATCCACAAATGGCACAAAGTCATTTAATCTAACTGCTGGTGGATATCGTACAAAATTATGTAATGAGCCCTTAGCATGTGGTGCTTCATGTAAAGCTTGTGCGCCTAAACGCAATGAAGATAAGAAAAATCTTTGTTTGAGGAGTTTGATAGTATTTGAGTTGTGAGGGATTCACACGATTAGAATGTGAGGATTTATGAGTTTATAATCATGAATAACATTCACTGGTATGGGACTTTTTGAGGAAGCCCAAAACAAAACCATGGGAGTTTAGGTTAAAAGTGGACAATATCATACCAATGTGGAGGGAAGGACCCATGAGGATGAATAGATTTATTAAATAAAATTATGAGGATAAATTTGTTATAAAAATGGGATTAGATTATATTATTAAAATAAGGAAATAAACTGTAATAGCTTAAAAGTCAGATATATTTTAGTTAGAATTTATGGGGTTTATTGATTTAGTGATTTATAAAAAATTTACGTCAATCTTAAAAAATTAGAATTAAAATAATAATTGAATAATAAATTTTGAGTTGAAGTTAATTTAAGTTATTATATAAATTTAATGGAAATTTAAATATGAATCATTGAATCAAAGTATGAAGGAATCTCTATTAAATACAAACAATTAGAATTACGCTTGAGAGTCAGAATCGGCATATGGGATTTAAGTGCACAATAAATTAGAGCGTTTCTAAGGTGAAAATAGAAAATACCCATTTGATACTAACAATAGAGCCCAAGGGAGAACAAAACATATTTTAACATTAAAGGACAGACAATTCAAATAATACCTTGTCCTTATTAATCATATGCATCTTCTTTTAAGGGATAAGGTAATATATACCCTCTACCTGTAGGTGAGTCATATGTGTCCCACTTATACATAGAACTTTTTATTTTTTGTCCTAAAACCTTTATATATTATCGTGGTTCACTCATGTGCTTCTTATTAAAAAGTTATCATCAAATTTGAAAACTCTCGACACGTGCCAAATTTATCAAGTTAAATGAACAATTTTCATTCATGCCCTTTCTAATGGGAGGGGATGAGTGAGCTACAATAATAAACTTCAAGGATATCTTTAGTAAAAAAATAGTTATGTAGAGGGACATACACAAAACCTCGGATATTTGTGCACCTTATCCCCTTTCTTATACATCATATGCTATTCTTGGCAAACTTTTTAAGATTGTAAAGACGAATCTTAAATTTTCCTCGCTATACATTTTTTTCGACTAGTGTAATACCACAAAGGGCTCTTGTTTTTTAGCATGGCTTCCCTACTTGAATACTAATACCTTGATCCTTCCTACTTAAAACCCAATGTCCTTTGATCCTTTCGAGGTTTATCTAGAGTCTCCATTTCAGCATGAAAGTACTAGAAATGAGAATGGAATCTATTCGAAAACTGCTTCTCAATTCAATTGGTTTTTACCATTTGGAAATTTGATAGACAAGGTGTATAAAATGCCTTTATACACCTTATCCATTTATACACCTTATCCATCTATAGGTTTTAAGTGTATGTCCATTTTTGCTCCTAAACTTTATTTGTCCCATGACTCTCAACGTTTACCTATAGCTTAGTCATGTCCATGCCATTAAAAGATCACATATGGAAAACACCTTAAAAAACCCTCGTTAAACACCTTACAAGAGTTAGTTTCTAACTCTGATTTGTGACTTTTTTAACATGATGGGCAATGTGTTAACTACTAAGTAAACGCCGGTATCTTGGGACTGAAGTTTATGGATAAAGAGATATTCGGTATTTAGCAATTCTTTATCCCAAATTTTGATGTTGGTGGACTTGTGAAAAAGAATTTTCATGAGAAACAGCTGATATACCTTTGACTCACCAATCTTTTCTGCTGATTACTTTATAAGATGAAATCACAAACATATATATTACATTTGAGTTCCCGTAATATTTCTAGCATATCATATCATCAACTAGAGTGGCTCTGCCCAAGTAAGCCGTGAGGTCCTACAATGGCAAAGATTTGATATAAGCTGCAGCTCCACATTTTAACCGTCCACTGCTCGAGAATCCGCTGCTCTACCTGGCCTCCGACAATGGCCCGAATGAGGGTGTTAGGGGTTAGGGGGTTTGAGGTGTAGGAAGAAAGACTGGAATCCATCGACACAACCAAAGGCCTCGAGGATGACCGGCCTGATGGAATAGAGGAACCTCCGTGGTGGATTCTCTTGGGAAGCTGCCTCTAAACCCTACCATGTAAGACATCTTCAATGGATTCTCCTAAATGGAATTAAAAAAAATAGGCTGTTTTAATAATATCCAATAAAAATGTTAAATACAAATAAATAAATAAATATATTGTTAAATTTAGACAACAGTTTGGAATACAATTTTTTTTCAGGATATCTTGTATTGTCATTTTTTTTCATGTTTATTAATCCTATCTTTTATAATATATTAAAATTTTATTATTAGATACCATAAAATTATATATATAATATATAGATAGATAGATAGATAGGATGGATTCCAACGTAGCTTCAAGGACCACAAGACCACCAGTGAAATCCCAAGGTCATGCCTAATAGCAAGTGAGTATATATATGGTCACATTGATCATATCTCGACTAATTCCACGTGACCTTAAAATTAATAACTGGTTAAACCTTCTGTGGTCCTTAAGACCTGTTTGGAACCTAAAGAAAGTACTAAGAAAAGGAAAATATTTACTAAGGAAAATGGATTTCTCATGCTAGTTTACCAAGGAAAGCATATGAAATGAAATATAATCAAATTTAAAATTTTAAATATTTTAAAATTTATTGATCTTATTTAATAAAAACAAATAAAATGAGTTTGGCTAAACATATAGAATTAATTATATTTTAAATTTAAACCTATTTTTTATTTACTTTCAAAATTTCTTTTCTCACTATTTTATTTCCTTAGTATTTCTCAGGATTTAATCGAAGCCTAAGATAACTTGAATTGATAATCATAACGGTTAACTGAAGGTCAGACCAATTTAAAGCAAATGCAAACTTGAGGAATTTAGACATGATAGATAAAATAAAAATAAAAAGCACATGCCTGCTACTTTGCAAGGTTCCTTAAGGTAGAAGAGTTGACTCTAACGTTTCCACAATTGAATGTGTATTTTGAAGCTGACATGTATTTGCATATGCTGAGTAAGAATGTTATTGATGTCACATACTGTAAATTACTCTCAGCCAGCTTGAACATCAGCCTCCTGCATTTTTCATACCATCAATATCATTTCCAATGATTTAAATTAAAATAAAATAATAAGTTTAAAAAGTTGACTAAAAAAAATTTAAAAATAAAATAAATATTTGCCCTTGAATGTGCTTTTTACTATGGGTTTTAGCTTGTGATATTGTTTTTAAGAATTTTCTTTGCTTGTAAATAATGCAAAATTTTACCGTCAATTCTTCAAGGTTTGTTTTGGTTCCTGATTTGGTAAATTGTTCTTAAGGACAGTTTTTGAAAATACGTAGAACTTAATTTTGATGTTTTCTAAAAATTGTTCTTGTTATCTAAATTTGTTGTTATTTATGTTTTCCAAAACAAAAAACAAAGCAGGGTTTGTTTTGTTCATGTTTTTAAAATTTGTTATTGAGAATAGTTTTTGAAAATTCAGAAAACACTTTTAGGTGTTCTCTAAAAACTCTTATTATTATTTTAATTTAGTGTTTTTTATGTTTTTTAGAACAACCGGGAACAAAACTTGTATTTTTTATTTTCCCTATTTTCTTTGTTTTTAAGAACCAAAAACAATTCTCAAAAACATAATCCAGACAGACACTAGGGCTTGTGTGGTTCATGTTTTTGAAAATTGTTCTTAAGAACAGTTGTTGAAAATACAAATAACACTTTTTAGTGTCCTCTGAAAACTCCTTTTGTTACTTAAATTTAGTGGTTTTTGTGTTTCTCAAAACAAAAAACAATTGGGAACCAAAGGTGTTTTTCAGATTTCCTTATTCTCCCTGTTTTTGGAAAAAAATTCAAAAAATAGAACTAAACTAACCTTTTATTTCCCCTCTATTTTTCCTGTAATCTCTACCAAAAAGAAAAAATCTTTAGAAACCAATTATATAAAAGTTCTAAAACTGTTTTTCATACAACAAGTGCTCTATAAAATAGAAATATGAATCAATTATATATATACCTTGTGTGTAACTAGTACTGGAAGAAGGAGAATTAGGGATAATTCTACACATGAAGTCCTCCGCTTGTTGCTTGAATGACTCAAAAACGCTTATCATCAACCAAAGTTCTCTGCAATTCAAAGCTCATTTTCTATCAATTTTCTAATAATGATAATAATTTTTTTTCTTAATTATTATTATTTTTTGGTAATTTCTAATGTATTTATTTATATATATTAGCCTTATACCCTTGTAGCGTAACTCCGCGCCAAGTGAGTTTGTCGTCCCTGTACCAAGATGTCTCGTGTATCACAGCTCCTGTGGCTCAGGAAGAAATGAGAGGAAGCATCGCTTGTCGCTTCCTCCATAGCCATGCCGGCTTCTCCCCATAATAGTTTAGTCCCAAACAAAACCATATATTGGAAATTATTTCATACTTACATAATATAATATAATATAATATATATATATAAATTACTTGTAAATAAATTTTGGCTTCCTACGTTTGGTGGGTTGGGTTGAATTATAATTTGTAAACAGTTTTTTGTTGGCCCAACTGCAGCCCGTATTCGTGATTGCAAAATCAGCCCATTTTTCTTTTTGTAAATAAAGTATGAAATATTTTCATTTTCTAATCAAATATGCTTTTGGACTTAGGGTTAATTGTTTAGTGAAGTATCACTGATGGATTAAGCAATTTAAAGCCCAATGCAACCTAGAGGGGGCCCCATAGAGAGCAGGGATGGCAATGTGGGGCCCATCCTTGTCCTATCAATATAAATCAATTCCCTATCTTCGTATAGGGTTGTAATCGAGTCGAGTTCATACGGAGTCAACCTTGAGCTCTAACTCAATTAAAAAACTCGAACCTCGAATTCGATTGAGATTTTTTTCATATGTTCGAAACTCGACTCGAAAAATAGTCGAGCTACTCGAACTCCAATTTGACTCAAAATCGATTCAATTAAACTCGCAAGCAATTAGAGTCGAGTATTGTGATACTCGAAACTCAACTCGACAAGCTACTCGAGCTTGACTCGATTAACTTTGAGTCAATTCAGTGACTTCGCAACTTAACCCGAGTAGCTCAAGGCAAATTTCGACCGAATAGACAATACCACCCGACCTTACCGCCTGGATTAGAAAAACATCAGACCCTGTCTGGGATTAGAAAAAAAAATATCAAACTCATTAAAAAAACTTGTTTAACTATATACCTAAAAACATCCTACCCGTTATCATCCCTACATCTAAAACATTAGTATGAAAACATACCTTATAACCAGAGTAAGAACAGTAGAATGGGCACACAGCTGAGCCAAGAGAGTCACTATAAGCCCCTTTATATTGCATTGCAAACTGCATCACCTTCTTTGCGCCAACCTTGAATACTGATCAACCTTCCGGGTCATTATGACGCAGCCGCCAATGCAACAGCGTTCCACACGTTCAACCCGCTTACCGCCGACACCGGTAAACCGGTCTGCCGCGGTCCATGTCCTCCCGCCGCCCTAACACTCAGGGTCGGTCGGATCCCCGACCCCGACATAAAGGGTATTGCAGTCGCACAATTCTAATGAAGTGCAGTCTATAGCCCAATTTATGGCGGCCCGAGCGCTTTGTACCCGCCCCATCCGCTTCTCAGACATTCTGTAGGTTCCCCTATGAGAGCATAGGTGGTGGTGTAGGCCATCTGAAAAGTTGAACTACATTGTCACCAAATACGAGTAGCCACCCTGCTAGATCGACCTATCATGAAAAGATTGATGAGATTGGATTATTATAAAAATCAAAGAATATATATTTAGGGTGATTTGATTAAATCACCTTTCGCCATTTCATCCATTTTTACCTAATTTAAATATGCTAAAATGACCATCTTGTTTTCTTACAAGGCAAACTTATATAAATATAAAAGAGTATTTTTTGTTGAAATGAGTTATTTAAAAAACATGGAAAATGTTATTCTATGTTATATATATATATATATATATTGATTAGGTTAATAGAAAGTTGGACCATCCTAACATGGTATGTAGAGTATTACTATTGAAGAGATATATTATATTCAAAACGCAAGGTTTAAGATGGGTATAAGTGCAGCAATGAGATCATTAGACTTAAATGCTCTGTTTGGTTCCCAAGAAAATGGGAGGAAAGGAAGGGGAATTTGGCAGAGTAAAATTATCATTTAAAATAGGCTATGAGTCTGGCAACAAATATCTTTATTTTCATATGGAATAATGTGGAATCCAAGTTCCACTCTTTCTTTTTGATTTGTTCTAGAAATATTTTGACTCTTAACCTTTGACCTCAGAAAGTTAAAGCAAAACGTTCATAATAAAAGCACAAAATCAACAATTGCTAATTGTAATAAATATGTTCATTTAGGCTTCCGAATGTATTATGAAAATAAAATAGATAAAAAAAAATGGAAAGAGGAAAACAAAAAATAGATTTGAATTTAATAAATTAATTTTATATTACACGAGAACTAATAAATTTAAAAAAAAAAGGATTTGTTTTAATATATATGATTTTAGTTTATATTTTCTAAAGTAAAACTAAACATAGGAAAATTATTTTTTAGTATTTTTTTTTTATAGTACTTTCCGCCTTCCAAACATAACCTTAAACAATTAAATAAGAAAATTTGAATGAGTTACTTAAACTAATGTGAACTAGCAGTAATATTTATTCACATCAAAGAAATGATGAAAGAAAATGTACTTGCAGATATAAAATATGAGAAGCAAAAAAGAAAAAGAAACATACATGAGCAAGTGAGCCATCAGAGAGGCCAGAGTTGGACCTCCAAGTAATCTGTTGCCCAGTGGGTAGCCTCCTGAAATCTTTGCCCTCGAAGAACAGATAGACTTTGCAAGGGCATCTTTTAGAATTAGGATGCCCTAATGAAGGGCACCCCAACAGAACCAAACTGAAGAAGAAGAACAAAAACAATAGGCATGGAGAAGAAGAGGTAATTCTCTTTCCCATTAATGCCCTAATAAGTGTGATAGAAATTTGAACTTTTAGAGCCAATGGGTAGTAGTACTATGACTTAGATTCCACAAAGGGCATGCCCTTATATAGAAGGGTGAAGGGTGGGGGTGTCTCTACAATCACTACTGCAAAATTAGGGCTTTTCCTTCGCTAGCTTTGCTTTTGTTTATTATTGTTAATTTGTTGATAAGTTATTGGGTTTTGAATATGGGTTTGGGGTTCATGTTTTTGGAAATGTTGTCTTCCCTTTAGGTTTTGAATGATTGAAAAATATATAAAGAAATTTTGGTGAAAATAATTCTCAAATAAAGTCAAAATTGTAAATTTAATTCTTTCCATGTTTTTCCTTGAAATTTTTGTCATTTCAAGTATTTACATAGGTTGTCCCTAGTTTATGGGCTTCGTATTTTTGGACTTTTGTCTTTCCTTTTAGGGTTTTGAATAACGAAAAAAAAAGTATAAAAATATTTGGTGAAAATACCTTATATAAGTCAAAATTTGTAAATCTAATATTTTTTATGTTTTTCCTTGGAAATTAACTCGTTGTGGACAAAATGACCTTTTTCATTTCCAAGTAACGGAACTAACTATGATTGGATTTAATTTATTATCGAAATCAATGATTTGAAATATAAAACGATAAAATTTGTTTGATTTGGTTTAAAAATTTTAACATTAAAAATATAAAAATAAAACTAATATATTTAATGTTATCCAAAAATCCATAATTTTCTCTTAACTTTTATTGATAAATTAAAAATAGTGGCTATAAAAATAATTATCTAAAATTCAAATTAAATGAATAATTTATTCTTCAATAAATAATTTTATAGAAAATGAAAAACATAAATATAAATGAAAAGATATGAAGAAATTTGCTTTTAAGACTAGATCCACCATTATCATGAACACCCAAAGTACTTCAATAAATAATTTTATAGAAAATGAAAAACATAAATATGTTTGGAAAAGATATGAAGAAATTTGCTTTTAAGACTAGATCCACCATTATCATGAACACCCAAAGTACTTAAGAAGTTTAAAAAACCAGAATAGGAAAACTCATAACTCAAGAGTTCTAAAAATCAAACCTAAAAAATAGAATAAAAGTTTAAAAGATAACATTTAATATCAGTTCCATTTGATATATATATTTTGGAATTAAAACCAACAATCGAACAACTATGGCTCGGTTTTAAATTTTTAGAATCGTATTTTTAAAAAGTAATTTCAAATATTTCAAAATCATGTTCATTCAGTTTGATCGATTATTATTTTGGTTTAATTGATTTTATGCACATTTCTATTAAGGACAAAAATTGATGATGGTTAGATTTATGAAATTTTGTTTACTAAAAGTCTTATAATCAAATCGCCTATTTTTATATGGTTGAGTTGTTGGATGTGAACCTTAACTTCCGAGCCGACTCGTCGGTCAGTGGCTTTACTCCAATTTAATCTCCTTTTACAATTTAAGCTCACCTTTTTTGACCCATTTGAATCCAATTTTGCATGCCCATTGATAGTGGCACATGTTAATGAAATGGGAAATATGGGAAAATGGATTTTCACACTTTGCCCTAATCAAAAGGTTTCTATTATTTTAATTGTTTTTTTTTTTTTTGTGATACTAAAATAAATCAATTTATTAAATGAATAGTTATAAATAAATTTGTCTTATCAGGGTTATTATCAATATACTTTTTTAAATATTATAAATATGAAAACATTTTTTAAATCATTATCAAACACGTATTTATTATAATTATATTTAATAATTACTTATAATAAGTTAAACAGAAGGACATTAAAATTTCAACTAACATATCAAAACTTATAAATCACTCAATTTAAATCTTGAAGCAAGTCCAAGAAAAAAAAATAGCCTAATCAGAAAACGATTGACCCATTGACTCACACCTCATCAAGTCAACTCAGCCTAAACTCGTGTAAGAAAATATCAACAAATAATTTTCAAAATTTCACGTCACCCACGCCATTTGATCACCATCAGACGGTGCCAAACGCGGCTCCACCATTACTACCATGCACCGCCAACACACAAAATCACAAAATCAACCATAATGAAAATGGATCATAACATGTTAGTTAAGTCTGACCACCACAAAAATTCAGGTTAGTGGGTAAAAAAGAATAGCTTAATTTATGGAATCCTTTTCGGTTAGGGTTACAAACAACTAACCGAAAAAACCGCTTTAATAGCGGCTACTTAATAGCTATAATTATTATTATTTTTAAAATATTAATTTATTTCAGTGTTTTATAAATCTAACTAAATGGATCGTTCGATCCATCAGACCATCAATCATGACCTTTCTAACAGCAATGGATCATCTGATTGGTCGAACTATTAATCGATGACCTTATTGCTATCCATCGGTTAAAAGTTAATAGACGCTGGATGAGTTTATGTCACTGGCGAAACCTCATCTCATGAGCTAGCTTTCGAGATTAAGTAAGAATTCGCATCACATAATGCACCTTTCCCCCGCATTGACGTGACCCAATTACAAATTTCAAGGGTGCCTATTGTCAATGCTTTTTTTTTCAAAATTTTTCTATTTGTTTGCTTAGAATCGAACTCGAACAGGTCACACTCCCCACAAATTCCAGCTCCTATGCCACTAAGCAACAAGACTATTTCTATTGATTAATAACCCTTCTAAATTTAAATGTTAGGTCTGTCAATGCTTTTCAATCTTGGTTTAATACGATTTGAGTGGTTCAATCATTAGTTCGACCCCTAAATTATTAATAAATAACTTTTTTAGTTCAGTCGTTAGTGTCGTTTTTAAAATATTGATTTATTTTCAAATGAAATATAGTATTAAAAAATAATAATGAGCGGAGGCGAAAATGGCGGGAATAGAGGGCCATGGATGGCGCTACGAAATCGGCGCCAAAGAGAGGAGAGTGAAGAGTATGGGAATGAATAATTGTTGCTTTTAGGGCATGTTGTTTATATTTATTCTTTCTTTTCTTGGGGATTTTTATTTACTTTCTTCCAATGCTTTAGGACTAAGAAATTTGATTTTTGATTTTTGGAGTTGGTCTATTTTTCTTGAAAGTTGGGCGTTGATTTGATGGGAATTTAAAATGGAGGGGATGATAACTAATTTTGTTTGGTTTTAATTTGATTATATTGATACCTAACTTATGACTTATGTTATCTAAAAAAAACTTGACTTATGACAGAAGGGAAAGTAAAATCTATTTCAAGGCACATTCTTAAAGGTAGAAGCAAAACACTTTTGTGGATATTTTATATTTGAATTATTTCTCAAAATAAATTTTTGAAAACCGTAGAGATGTTTCGTCACCACTGGCACCACGACTAATCTCAGGCTAGTTTATGGGTACCATGACTAATCTTGGGTTAGCTTACGGGTATCTCGACTAATCTCACAAGACCTTGAAGTTAACATTTGAATAGACCTTAAACTGATGACCATTGGGTTAAACCCCAAGACATTAAACTAACTAAGCTACTCTTTATGTTTTTTTCTGAAAAAGTATTTTTATTAAGAAGCAAGAATTTTTTATAATTTAAAATTTTAAAATATAAATCATTAACATCCAAAATATTGGATTTGTTTAGTAGTGTTTGGAATATATTTATGAAATACTAGTTTTAATTTGTTGTCATATTACCCTAGCCCCCCCTCCTTTCCTCTCCTGAGAAAAATTTATTATTTCACATAAATATGAGTTTTTACTTTTTTTTTTTTTTTTTTTTGTCGTTTACTTATTACTACATATGGTCGTGTCATCTTGATACGATAGACGATTCAGACAATAAAACATATTTGATTGAATCAAGAGATCAAATAATGATCAATAAAATTTGAATCAAAGATATTCTAATAATTATAAGATTATCAAATATGTAGGGTTTTAGGCGATTCTTTATGCTATTAACTGAAATGCTGGGTGGGTTATCATTTTTTTAGCTAATTTGATTATTTTTTTCTATCCAATGTATTATAAGTTTGAATTAATAAAATTATTTCTCTTTTAAAAAAAAATTAAATATATAAATACATTCCATTAAAAAAGTATATCTAAGAACTTAAATACTAAAAATGACTTTCTCCACTTACACTATGTAAAAGTATCTTCATAAGATATTTTTTAAGTTCGCAATTATTTTGTAATATATTTTATCAAATATATGAAACATATTAAAATCATTTTTAGAGATAATATATTTTTAGGGAAAATTAGAAAAAAGTAGTTAAGTGTAAAGTAGTTAACATCCAAACACAAATTTTAAATGTTATATATATATATATATATATATATATATATATATATATATATATATATATATATATATATATATATATATATATATATATTGTTTTCTTTAGAAATTTGAATTTTTTTGAATGATTGAATATATATAAGTTATTTTATTTTTTCTATGTCAAATAACAATCTGTCAAAGAAATTTCGAGCCCCTAAAAAAAGAAGATAAAGACCCATTTAGAGCTACTCTCATACCCA
This sequence comes from Tetrastigma voinierianum, assembly GCA_016808115.1. Taxonomy (NCBI): domain Eukaryota; kingdom Viridiplantae; phylum Streptophyta; class Magnoliopsida; order Vitales; family Vitaceae; genus Tetrastigma; species Tetrastigma voinierianum. The sequence goes on along the minus strand of JAEQBH010001395.1, from coordinate 786,935 downwards.
TTAATTAAGGTAAAGTAGGCCCACATATAACCATTCTTTTAATATATATATATATACCATGCCACATAAAACCTTATTATAAATTAGGATTTAGGTAATGCATTATTATGTCTATGGCAGCATACACATTATGATACATTTGTTCTACATTATCGAGCCCGATTCGTTTCATGCATGGAATCGGAAACTTAATCTTTTATATATCCATTCTCCGTTCTCACTAATTTTTCCAATTTTGGGCTGTTCATGCTGTAATTTTTGTACTTGATAGGGTTTACAAATAGGCGCGTAGACCCACTCGCTAAGCCCAAGGAAAAGGTAAGCCTAGTAAAACGCCCGGGTCCTTGGCACCGATCCAAAATGGGAGCTCGCGACCCGCCCCAAGGACCAATAACAAGGGACAACCTGAAAAGCCCAAGCCCCGTAAACCAAACTCAAATCTACCAAAGAAAGGCGGTGATAATTCCCAATACGCTTTATCATGTAACCAAACCGAATCTCATCAATGAGAGAAGAAAGATACCTCAATAATCGCTTCCTTCATTATCTCTACAACTGAGAAGGAGAAGCGTAAAATACCCCAATCTAATGGGAGACCTACCACCATCCAATTGGGAAAAACATATGTTATAAATACCAAGTCACCCAATCGGTGAAATGTACGCAAAACGTCACTCTAAGCAACACATCTTTCCCGCCAGGAGGAATCGACTTGCACGGAGCTGCCACCCACAAGTCTCCCGCCGATCCTCATTCTTTCTTGTTTTTGTAGAGGAGTCCAACGTCCAGAGTCAGCGGACCGGCCCAGCGACATTTCCAGTTCCGGTCCGGTGATTCCAACACGTTCCAGTCCAATTCCGATTGAAAAAGGCATCATCAGTACTTAATTTTCAAATTTTAAATATTAAAACTTTACTCAATTATTTATTTATTATAATTCTTACGTAGGTTTGTAAATAAAAATCCGAAAAATATTTTTTTGAATATTATAAACATAAAATGCAAAAAATGAAGCAATGGTATAATAAAATAACAGCTTATCATGTAAATCAAACCGAATCTCACCAATGAGAGAAGAAAGATAATTCTCAATAACTGCTCCTTCATTATCCCTTATTAATCCGATAACGATAAAGGCAGAAAATACTGATGATGGGAAGAATCGCTACACCGTCGATTAGGAAAAACATATGTTATAAATACCAAGCCACCCAATCGGTGAAATGTACGCAAAAACGTTCGCCCTCTAAGCAGTTGATCTTTTCTCTCAGTAGGGAGGAACCGACTTAAGTATTGGAGCGGCCACGGGCGAAGCCCCCGCCGATCCTCATTCTTTCTTGTTTTTGCAGAGGAGTCCAACGTCCAGAGTCAGCGGACCGGCCCAGCGACATTTCCTGTTAGGTCAGAGTGATTCCAACCGTTCGATCCAATTCCGATTGAAAGAACATCATCGATTACTTAATTTTAATTTTAAATATTAAACTTTACTCAATTATTTATTGTTATAATTCCACGTAGGTTTGTAAATAAAAAATCCGAATATTTTTTTTTTTGAATATTATAAACATAAAATGCAAAAAATGAAGCAATGGTATAATAAAATAACTCGTTTATGATGTGAAAGGAATATTCCTTTAGGATAAAATGATGACAATACAAATCAAATTGGGAAAAGTAGATTTAAGTTATCAATTTAAAATTTATTATACATAGATTTTGAAGAATTGGATTTTGATGGTTCAGAAATCAAATAATTATGGATGAATGAATATATTATCATAAGTAATAAATGCATTACCAGTGTAGGTACTAATTATGGTAATATATATATCCGGTGATTATGATATTATATTTATTAGTATGATAATATATTTATTAATCTATAATTATTATTTTTTCTATCAACTAAAACAACATAAATCAAATTCTTCAATAATATAATTTTTGGGAATTGATAAATTGAAGCTTACTTCAGATAAATATTTTTATTTATTTGGATTTCATGCCACTCAAATCCCATACCCATTCAATGTCAAAAAAAAAAAAAAACAAACAAACAAACCCAAACCCATTCCACCAATCACCCCACACACTACATCATGAAAAAGCACACTTTCTTATAAACCCTGGTCAAACCCATCAATATTTGCCCTTACAAAAATGGGTTGATTAGATGAAAAGCACTGAATAATCATGCCTATCATCACTAGAGATATCCCTTTGGGACAGTGCTTTAGTTTCAAATTGAAGGGTTTGCATGTTGAAGTAACATAGATCCTATCAGCTATAAAAAATAGAAATGAATGATTCTCACTTCTTTTAATGCATTGCATTATCCATAACAATCCAAGACTTGATTTTTACTTAAAATTAAAAATGAATATGATGGTGGCTTATTGCTTCAAGTTTGCTTTTATTTGGTGGCATGCATGCATGCAAGTTCATTCAAGTCAATGTTGTAATTAACCTGTGTTTTAAGTTGTTCAATTTATTGTTTTTTCTTTATATTTTCCTGTATCTTATTTTGAAGACCCTAATGTGGGATTTTCTTGATTGGTATATTTTGTTTCATAGCTCATGTCTAGGAGTCTTAATAAATTAATTTAAGGTTGGCAAAGATACGATAATATGCTTATCTTAGGAATGAATAAATCTAATGACTATGTCTGTGCTCATGTTTTTTGTTTTTCCTCATGCTCATGTTTGATGATCTGTATAAAATAAAAAATAAAAGATATTTATTTTAATATTTAATATTTGTTTTAAAATATTATTTAAAAATCACATATTCTATATCCAACAATGAACCTGAACTCAAATTGAAAAAAAAAATTGATTGAGACCTTCTAAGAGCTCGTTTGTCACCAATTCTATTCAGTATTTTTAAGTAAGGGTATTTTTTTTTGTCAATAAGGCCTAACAAGCCCCAGTTAAGAATTCAGCTCCCATCAAGAAAGGAGTTTAAGGTTCTAATCTCAGTGGGACACATTTGTAAGAAATATAATACTATAATGTAAAAAATAACTCTTGTGTTATGCTTGGAAACCCTAGCCGCCGTCCCTCCCTCTATTCTTTCTTTCATGTCCTTGTTCGTTAGAGAGGATGGGTGACTTTTTTAGCCATTATTGACTTAATATCACTCATTTCATTGTTTTCTTTCATAGATTTAAGTTATATTTTCCATTTTATCAAAAAAAAAAAAAGTTATATTTTCCAAGAAAGTGGTTTCTTCCACATCGATCTAGGTTTGTCTTTATTTTTTCTTGTTTTTGTGGCTGACTTGTTATGACGTGTTTTGTTGCTGACTTGTTGTGGTAGATAGTTATATCATTAACGGTTAGGTTCTTCGTGGATTTTCGCATTGACAGTTCAGATAACAAAATTTGATCCATAGAGTCATCAGATCAAATCATGTTCGTCAATAAGTTGAAAATATGAAATCTTAGATATTTTACGCATTTTTAAATTATCAAATTTATAGGTCTTTGACCTATTTTTTTTGCTATTAACCTGGATGGCGCGTCACCCTTTAAAGTTTTTAACACTTTTGATTATATGTTTTTATCGATTGTATTACAAACCTGAATCAATAAAATTTTCTTTAAAAGAAAATAATATGGTGGAATGCAAAACTAAATATTTGTCAGAAAAAAAGTAAAAGTATTTTTAGAAGCATTTAAAAAAAAAACCACTAATAAAGTGTCTCTCCGGAAATCATATAAATCATTTTCCAATATCATGGAAAAAAATTTCGCATTTTAAAAAGTGTTTTCTACATTTTATCAAATACCTAATCAGTGCCAAATATGATCCTAACTCATTCCAATGAACTCGATTGAATCAGGTAGAGCATATTTTAATTATGTATTTTATTAAAGATTTTTATGACTCCATTAATAATGATATATTTATATTAAATATGACCTAATGAGGAAGGAAATAGATCATAAACTTTCACAAATATTTATTAATTCTCTTTTAGAAGAAAAGGCCAATTTGGATTTTTGTTCTATCTAATAAACCCAATTTACATCATCCATGATCAAAAAATTTGATTGATGCAATCGCTATGGACTAGAGAAATGAGACATGTCGACCTAAGTGAATAACTATAGTCCCTTTATGTATTAGATAAAATTGTTATGTTATTTATTAGCATCTCCTTATATAAATACTTTTTAAGACACTTTAAATTATATATATTATTTTAATTACTTTTTTTATTGAATAAGTAAATATGATTTTATTATTATTTTCACTTACGTTCAACGATCCCTATGTAGTTTATTAAATTTAGTTTAAAAAATATATATATTTTTACCTTCTATTCACTTTACATACCGTGATATACTATGTTTTTATATGGATTGGACGACTTCGGATCTCCCTATATTTTTAACTTAAAAACATAGAACATGTCATTTTTGAATAATTAATTTGAAATGACAAAAAAATAAAATAATAATCGTGAAGTCAAATGGTCAAAGATTTAAGGAAGAGGTAGGTGGCATGAGATCAGCTCTACCTATCTAGCTTCGTCCTCTGATCAGCACTCTTATATTACTGTATGTTTGTAGGATTAAGTTTTGATATGACTTGAACTTAGAGAGTGTGTGAAATAATTTAAAAATTCTTTTAGAAAGATTTTATTTGTGTGATTTACTTTTAGAAATATTTTGTTTTCATGGCAGATAAATATTTAGTTAAATATATCAAATAATCAAAAAGTTAAAATATAATATTTTCTCATATATTTTTTTGAAAAAGAACTCATTAAAACAAAATATCCTTTGTGTTTTTAGATATTTACATGTGTCTTATAAAATAAATGATTATTTTTGTAAGAAAATAATGAGGTAAATTTTGTCAAAATTGATGAAGGCTTAGATTTCCAAAATTCATATTTCAAAGAGTCTTTTAACCAAATCACTTTTTTTTTAATCTATAAAGCTTCTTTATAATTGTATAATTACTTCTCAAAATGGTCGAATATTCTTAAAAATTAAATAAAAGAATTGGAAATGATTTAAAAATGTTTTTGCAAAACATTTGTTTTTTTTTTTAATTTGAAAGGCATTTTTTTCCTGATTGTTGGTTGTAAAAAAGCATAAAACTGTTTTTTTTGTTGGGACGGATTAAACATCTTTGGAGTCGGTAGATAAGAATGTGGGAGTAACTGTGCAGATTCCTCCCATGCACATAGATATTACACACTTTTAGAAATCTCACACAGAAAAACACCAACCTTTCAATCAACTACTTCTTTTCATGCCTTAAGCCCTTAGCTATTTTTAGCAAAACCCACAATTTTTTACCCTTGATGATCCCAAAACCTTACTTTTTTTATTCTGGGACTTTCTATTTTTAGCATATCATATTTGGCCTTATCCTAAATGGCCTATTATAATTAGTTGCCCCATGAAGCCACTCATATACCACAACTTCCCTTGAATTCTGATGCACTACCATTGCCAGAAAGACCCATTATCTCTCATATGGATTATGTTGTCCGGAGTTTGATCACTCTGCTGGCCCTTTCTCATGATTGTCAAGCTAGGGTTCATTTTTGTAGATGCTAAAGGATCAAGAACACTTATTCGTTGTTCCTACGATGATTGGAAAGAGCTTGTGGGAATAGGTATATGCTCTTAATGCTTCGTATTAACTCAATTACTAGAAGCTGAATTTTCACAGTCAAAACACCCCTTGGCTTTTACATTGCAAAAAATCGATCTTTTCTTTTTCTACAAAACATATGTTGGATCCCTTCATTTTTCATCTCTCTCATGTACGTTTAACGTACATGGCGGATTAACTTGATTATCTCTGAGACAAGCGCCTCAACTACCTTAAACCCATATGAAATTTGAGTTGAGTCTAGCCCACTTGAATGACCAAACCCAAGTCAACATTCCCACTCGCCTATAATGGGCTGGACTCATATCAATCAATGTGATAAATTTTATACTTGCCTTAAAAATCATTCATAATTGAAAGGAGCGTAGACTGAAGCTGCAAATGTTCAGACTCAAATATAGAAACCCACATCGAGCCATATTGGAACTTATCAACCTCAAAAATATAATTAATCTGAAGAAGTGTACTTATATACCCCAAACATTTTGAATTACACATGATTGAGTATTTTTCAATCCCTCAAGAATTCTATACTCAATTCATCACAACGATAACAAGTATTCTAAATCATATCAAACTCCTTCGAGTGAGATGATTCCGGTCGGTGAAGACAAGCAAAAAGTGTAAAACCAAAAAATGTTCTTTCTTTTGTCCTCATATCAATTAGATCTGAATTAACTTCGAGCTTTCCCCTAGGAATGCACTTTATATTCGAATCATTCCATGACCAGGATACACCGCAGGTAGCAAAACATTAATACATCACATCATGATATGATAAAGTTGCAAAGGGTAAAGTGTTGAGATCTATATCAAGATCTCTTAAGGACTCACCAGTGAAGAAGCAGGGATCCATTCTTCGACTTCCTGATAGGTCGATTAGCACATGCAGTATGAAATGCATGTTATGGCAGAGCTTTTCTTTTTCTTATCCTAAGATAAGAATGTATGTCATTAACTCTCCTCGTTAAATTAATTTACCATCTGATCTTGCCTTGTCACGAATCCACGAGGCGCCAAACCTGGAAATTCTCATCTTCTCCTTTGCTAATAGTGCTAGATATTTAATTTCACCTCGACTTTATCATATAGACACATGAATGGGTAGAGGACACAGCATTCACGTCGGTTCTTCTATTTAAGAACCTCATCTTGGTTCTAGCTTAGGCAACTTCAAATTAATGTCTTTGAATTAAATTCGCTCCCCTTTAGTAAATCGCTAATCGGCGCTATAATTCAAGCAGTCTATCTCTGCACTAAGCCTTCTGACGCTAGCGATTGCTCGTGTGAGTGAGCCAATCTTAGTCTATCGACATACTTTATTGAATTGTACAACTCTACTCTTATAGTATCACCATAAAATAAACGTTGAATAATGGCAAAAACATTTTAGAATTATTCAACAGCTATCAAGCATCCTAATCAGCGATTACATTTTGCATAAGCAGGGGATTAACATGTCTAATGAATACATTCCTAGCTATTGAGAAACTTTGGTAGTGGGTCGTACCATATTGTTTGTAGAAATGTATTTTAGGACCACGTCCTTGTCAGTAATTGCATCTCTAATATAGTGATATCTTTTCTTGATATGTTTGGTCTTTCCATGATAATTAGGATCCTTGGCAACAACCAATGCAGCAGTGTTGTCACAAAAAATTGTCAAGGGCTCTAATCTTAGGTTGGCAATTTCTGATCTTTATGAAACTCCTTAACCAAGCGCATCTTGAGTTCTTTGCGGAACAAACTACGTCGGCCTCCATAGTGGACAAAGAGCTACGGGATTGCTTTTGCTACTCCATAGTATAGAATTTATCATTTAGTAAGAAAGCATATACGATCAGATTTGCAGCGATCAACATCACCTCCCCAATCAGCATCGAGTAGCGATCAGACGCCGTCCTTCTTCCACTTGATAACATAGCATGGTGGTTCAACTCAGTTCACCACAAAATCCTCTTGGCGCCATCCGATTAACTTTTGACGAGGAGTTTGATTGAAACGGCTAGCGAACTAACAACATAACATATGTCGGGACGTGTGCACATCATTGCATGCATCAGACTACCGACAACACTGGCATAAGGTACTCTGGACATTTTCTCTTTCTCTTCTAGAGTCTTAGGACACATATCAAGACTTAGGCTCAAACTTTTTTCAACAAGGGTATCCATCGGCTTGCTATCTTGCATGTGATAACGCTCTAACATCTTTTTGATGTAAGTCTCTTGAGATAAACCCAAAAGCCTTTTAGCGCGATCTCTTATGATCTTCACACCAAGCACGTAGCTAGCTTCACCCATATCTTTCATTTCAAAGTTTGATGATAACCACTTCTTAGTAGTGTCAATCATCTCTTTGCTATTTCCAGCTATTAAAATGTCATCAACATACAAGGACAAAATTACAAAACCATCACTCGAACGTTTTAAATACACGCAATGGTCTTCTTCCATCATCGTAAAGCCATCCCTTTGGATTGCTTGATGAAACTTGATGTTCCATTGCCTAGATGCTTGCTTGAATAGAAGCATGAATTTAACTTTTGGAAAAGAACCAGATTCTATTCTCTAGCACTAAGATTCACAGAGACAAACTGAAATTCGGGTCCCAAGCCACACAAATCATCATCAGAAACCTGCTGACGAAGAAGCATAAGAATTAGGTATTGCTAAGGATCTCATTTCGGTATATAATCCTCAAAGCGCCATGAAGTCCTCTAGCGGCCCACAAAGGAGATATGAACCTCAATATTTTTTGGAAAACGATTAATTATAATCACGTGATTCTGGTTTTAATCCGTGGGATCTATAATTATAATCAGAAAATTATAATTTTTCTTTAAATTAATTAGTTCTTAATTTTCTGATTATCTGTGATTTTTCTGGAATTTTTTGAATTATTGAAAGCTGGTATATTATAATTAACTAATTAAAGGTTAATTGACAATATATTGTGATTATTGTGTGTGTAGTGGATACAAAAAAGAACAAATAATTCATTTATTAGCATATAAGAGAGTGCATTTCATCTTTGTTGCGAACATATAAATTATATGTATCATTGGATTGCAAATGCGTGGCATCGTGATGTTCATGAGTTCTTCATCGACGACTTAAATCCAGTTGTGTGCTTGATGCTCTACTAGGCTTGAATGGGGAGTCGGTCGTCGGGCCTTGAAACAAGGTTGAGCTCTTTGGAGCTTTAATACTCTTCTTTGAGGATATATCTTGCTTGAGAGGAAAGTCATTCACAAAGGCTATGGGTATTAATCCTTTAAATTTGAATGAAGCGCAGTGTTTAGAACTTCTTCTTTAGATTAGATCGTGGTATGAGAGTATGGTTTGGGTGGACATAGTAATGATAACTTAAGATTGTTGATGATCTTGATTGTATACACTGCATGTGATCTATTTTTAAAGATCATGTACATATTTCTAGTACATTTCTTTATGTATGTACATATTTATGCACTTGATGTACATGACAGATGTTTTCATTAAAGACATGTTTATTGTGTATTTTTTTAATTTAATTAAATTGGATGAGCATGAATGGAAATATTCTGATAGTGGGAGGTTTTTAGGTTGGTAGATTTATGCAATATATATCTCACCTAATAATCAAAATGTTGCGCATGTTTAAATTAAATAATAATAATTGGACTATGCTGACAGAAATTGATTGAATGTGTAACATTACTTTCATTGTTGTTGCATGTGTTAAATTATTATTAATTAATTTAGTACATTGTAACAAAACATTATTGTAAATTGAATTGTACAAGATCCTAATTTAAGTAATTGTCTCTATATAGTTGAAATGGCTGCAACAAAGAGCATTGTAAGCGGCTTGAACCATGAAGATCAGCTGAATGAAAAGAATTCGATGTTTGGCATCATAAGATTCGAGTATCTCTGGAAGGCAAGACATCTTTGAAACCATTATGACCCGATAATTTGAACTGAGCAAGGCACTACTGCTCAACATAGGCGAGACTTGGAAGCCTATCAAGCCTACAAGCGCAAAGATCGTGTTGCTCGCATTTGATGCTGAGTAGCATGAAAAATGATTTGATGCGTTTAGCGAGGAGCGCGGATTCAGCCGCAGCGGAACGGGATCTTGTTAAGGTTCAATATGGTGGAACCTCAACAACAAGACTTCGTCAGTTTACCCTCAAGTTTGATGGTTAGAGCATCTCCAATGGTAAAGCTCCATTTGGGGTTCCAAAAGTTATAAATGGAACCTCAAACAGTATTTTGGAACCCCAAATGGAACCAATTGTCTTCTATCACTCCAACCATAGTCTCCAAATGAGTATCTATTTTAATATTTTATTATATTTTTAATATGAGCCATATTTATAATTTTATTTATTAAATATTGTATATTTAGTCCTCAAAATGTAATTGATGAAATTATAAAATCAAATATAAAAATTTAAAGTGCAGAAATCAATAGCAAATTTAAAATATCTAGAATTTGGAAGTTTTAAAATTTCAAAATTTGAAATTTAAATTTAATTTTAAATTTTCAAATTTTCAAATTTCAAAATTTCAAATTTTCAAATTTTCAAAATTTCAAAATTTTAAATTTTCAAAATTTCAAAATTTCAAAATTTTAAAAACTCAAAATTTCATAACTTCAAAATCTTCTATAAATATGACAATGGCCTCTCTGATTTCGCATTCATCAAACTCGATTGTCTCCGCAAACTCCAAATTCTTATGGATCGTTATCGATATTTTAGAATATCGCCATTTTTATGAAGACTCACGATGATGAATAGGATATGCTTTGCATTTGAAACCAAAGAGAAAAGAGAAAGAGTCAAGAACAAAGAGGAATAAGCATCGTGGTTCCGTTCCAGGCCATAGGATCATTCGCCATGGTAGAGTTGAAGGTCACGAAAGACTCTATCGCGATTATTTCGCTCGAATTGTATATGATGCTTTTTTGAAGGAGGTTTGGATGGGTCGTCCTCTTTCCACGCCCCGAATTGTGAGCGGGGTGGAACAATATGATCTATTTTGTTGGAAACAACGGATGCTATCGGAAATCGGATTTGTCTTCCTCAAAGTAGCATTTGCTTTCGAGTCTTACTTATGGAACACAATGATTCTATAGATGAATATCGTGCGAGTGGAGAAATAGCAATAGAAAGAAGTCTTAGAAGGTTTGTGCAAGCAGTTATTGCTGTGTTTGTCGATGAGTACTTGAGGCCACCCGAACAATAGAGCATTGCTCTGATTAACTGCGATTGGTGAACAGCGGGCTTTCCTGGCATGTTGGGCAGTATCGACTGTATGCATTGGAAGTGGAAGAATTGTCCGACTGCATGGCAAGGTATGTACACTGGTCATTGCCATGAACCTACAATAATTTTAGAAGCCGTGGCTTCTCAAGATCTTTGGATATGGCATGCCTTCTTTGGGCTTCCCGGATCTCTTAATGACATCAATGTTTTAGAACGATCCCCTGTATTTGCAACATTGACTGAAGGTCGTGCTCCTCCTATTAATTATAGAATTAATGGTCACGACTATACAATGGGATATTATCTAGCTAATGGTATTTATCCCAACTGGTCAACGTTTGTGAAAACAATTCCATGTCCACAAAAAGTTGAAGAGAAAACATTATCAACTTTTGTACGAGAATTAATGAAAAAGATGTAGAACGGGCATTTGGGGTGCTTCAAGCCCGTTTTGCAATTGTACGTGGACCAGCACGTTTTTGGGATGAAGAAACACTTGCTTATATTATGAAAGCATGCATAATAATGCATAATATGATTATTGAGGATGAAGGAGCTACCAAGCGATAATGATTTGATGGAAGTGGTGAAAGAAAATCCAATAGTTCAAGTATCTCATGTGCATACACCAGAGTTCGTAGACTTCATTCAAACTCATCATCAGATTAGGAGCAATGCAAGTCATTCTCAATTACAGTCTGATCTTATTGAACATTTATGGCAACGATATGGGCAATAAATTGCTGATATGATGTGTAATTTGAATTTTGCAAATTCAATAAACTAACAATTTTATTATATGAGTAAGAAAGAGTCGATCTGATAATAGTAGAAATAATAGTAGAAATCAATCACTACAAATTAAAAGTTCTCTTTCTCATGGTCTCCAACTTGAGATTCTCCCAATACTCTGCAGTGGCTGGATCCATGTTAGTTGTGTCAGTTTGCATTATTTGCAATGCTAAACGCTTTTCCTCAAGTTCGTTCCTTTTTTGATCAATAATTAACTGTTTCGCTTGTTGAGCTGGGTATTACGCATGTTGAGCTAATGCTCTCTCCACAGCCATTTCGGCTTTTGCATCTGCGAGTTCTATCCTCTGTTGCCATCGCTCGGTTGTTATCGAGCCTTCAGAGTCATTAATGAGGCTGTTTTTATCTTTACCTTGTTTCTTGGAAGCCTTTCTGCCCAGTGGTCTATCGAGATTGGGGGAGAATTCGTTTTCATCCAGCAAAAAAGCGGGTTAATGGTTGATGGAGAAGGCAGTAGGACTCATACTTGTATGACTTTTTGCTTTTGTTGGATATAGTATCAGTCCATTTTCGCTCTGACTTCAATATTTCCTAGCAATGCTCATGCGAAATGGTTTCCCAACTTGATGAGTGTCTGATTCTCGTCTTGACAAGGTAAGGGTATAAATGAATTAACGACATATAAAATTAACATTTAAAAGTAGTAATTATATATAAAAATATGAACCTTACCCTTCATTTTCTGTTTTGTCACTTTGTTGTCTTCTCTCTACTTGGCACAAATCCTGTGAATTTTGCACACTTAAATGATGTCACCGCACCGGTGATTTTTCAAGAGAACGAGAGCGATCTCTTTGTGATTTCCTCCGTACTCCTGGTAATTCAAAATTCTTTTCCAAAATGATACTGGATGTTGTTCATTTCGATTCTTGCATCTTTGCTTGTCAGTGAGCCACCTGACACAAGGAGATTATCTTCCGTTGGAGTGAAATTTGTTGTCCTTTGTGCTTTTCTCAAAGTAGGTGCAACAACATTTTCATTTGGTATTTGCGTCAGTACGTCGGGATTATCGTCTCCAACTTCATCATATACGTTGTCATGGCGCTGGTTAATGAAATTGGTGAGCGAAACATCGTGCGATAATCATCTACGGAGAAAAAAAACCAAAAATGAGAAGTTAATTAAAATATTTGTAGGCTAATAAAAATAAATTAATTTATATCAAGTAAAAAACATTTTCTTTTATAAATTATTTACAAAAATATGATTTATGGTTTTTCATTTATTAATAATATTTTATTTATATAATATTATTTTGAAAATAATTAAGTAAATTAAAATATTTGTAAACTAATAAAATAAATTAATTTATATCCAAGTAAAACATTTTATTTTAAATTTGTATTTTAAATTATTCACAAAAAATATGATTTATGGTTTTTTTCATTTATTAATAATATTTTATTTATAATATTATTTTTTAAAAATAATTATAAGTTAATAAAAATATTTGTAGGCTAATAAAATAAATTAATTCATATCAAATAAAAATGTTTTTTTTTAATTCGTATTTTAAAGCATTTACAAAAAAATTATGATTTAAAGTTTTTTTTTTTTTCAATTCAAATACTCAAAACGAGTTTTTCATTACTAAAAAATCGTGTTGGGTGGGGGGAGGGGGGAGGGGGGAGGGCTTCCCTTCCAGCGACGGGGAGGAGAAGAGATCGCCCGGGGAGGAGATGGGGAGAGGGAGGAGGAAAGAGGGGGGATGGGGAGAGGGAGGAGGAACGGCGACGGCGATGGGGGGCCGGCGGCTGCTCGATGGGAGTGAAGAGGTTACCTGAAGTCGGAGATGGCGGCGGCGACCGGTGAATTTGGACGGAGACGTCGTTTTTTGCGAAGAGGTCACCTGAGTTCTTCCCTTCTTCTTCTTCCCTCAAATCTGCAATTTAGGTGTATGAAATATTTGGTTTGTTTGGTTATTTATAAAATATTTTTGTATCCGTTGGGAGTTCAAAAAATTTCGGTTATGTTTTGGCTCCCCAGTTTGGCTGACTGCTGTGGATGCTCTTACCAACGGCTATGAACAGTTTTTTTTTTTCCCTTCGAATTTTGCAGACTCTCAAAACCGGCTGCAAATTTGGAACCTCAGGCACTAGTTCCATTTTGATGGCCCCGAAATGGAATCCTGTTGGAGAACTATCTTAGACGAGGTTGGGATTCCATTTGGCGGTTATTTCATTTGGCGGCGATCTGAAACGGGTTGGAGATGCTCTTATAAGAAGCGCCCCGAGTAATGAGCAGCATCTTACGATCATCTAACATGATCAGTGAATTAATTTGCGAGGAGCTGTGACATGGCCGATGAGCAGCAAGTCCAATGCATTATTCGCTCTTTCTTAGAGCAATTGGGGTTTCTGTGCGTGTTAACCTTACCCATAATGAGAACATCAAAACTTTTGATGATGTTGCTCGTCATGTTGAGCTTGAGGAAGATCGTCTTCTCTTTGAGAAGCCTGCTAATGAAGCTTTCATGATTGAATCCAAATCGTGAGGAGCAAAAGGCTCTAGACGAAAAAATTGGAAAGGTAAGGGTTTCCAAAAGGGCAAGAAATGAAGCAAGTTTCTAGTGGACAAAGCGTAGCGTAGGAAGCCTTGACGGCATGAAAGGCAGAAACAAGAACTGTTTTAACTGTGGCAAACCTAGTCACTTTGCTCGTGATTGCATTGAGCCAAAGGTATTGTTTGCACAAACTCGTCCCTCAACTTATATGTTAGTAGTCGCTTAATGCTTCTTTGAGGCCCATTCCTTTTTGGAATGTAGACTTCCAGCTGACAACCATTCCATGCTGAGGACCGAACAACTTATGTGGAATTTCATCGAATTCCTAAAGGCAGTAGAAGTATATACATGGGGAATAATGCTTCCACTGACGTGCTAGGGATCGGTACCTGCAAACTGGAGTTGCATGGTGGTCGCACGCTTTATCTTCATGATGTGCTATATGCTCACAAAAGTTAAATGAAATCTTGTTTTACGTTCTTGTTCTATTAGAACTAGGTTTCCAACTTATATTTAATAAGGGTTGTGTAAAAGTATTTCTGGACAACGTTTATTATGGTTTTGGCTATGTGTTAGATGGATTTATGGTGTTGGACACCACTAATATTATACTAAATGACAGTTCGTCTATCTATATTGTTGGTAATTCTAGTTCTATTTCAAATACTGAGAGTATTTTATGGCATGCTAGATTAGGACACATTGGGCAAGACCGATTAAATAGATTGGCTTCGACGGGTCTCTTGGGATCACTCGCAAAGAGTAGAATTACCTACATGTAAGCATTGCCTAGCTGGAGAAAGCACAACTAGATTACCATTTAGCGAAAGCCGAGAGCCATTAGTCCATTACGGCTTATTTCATTGGGACATCGTGGACCCTTTGAATGTGAGGGCCAGGCATGGTGCGACTGCTTCATCACTTTTATAAATGATTTCTGCGTTTAGTCACCATGTTTATTTGATTTTTCTCTGAAGTCGCGTGGGCCCCTTGAGCAATATGCTAATTTGGTAGAATCAATTAGCGTGAAGATGGCTCTTGGGACGATCGGTCGTGAATATCTATAAGGCCAATTCAAAGTTTTTGTGATGAAAAGGGGTATGGCTCGACATTAACTATTCCTTACACTCCGCGGCAAATGGAGTTGCGAGAAAGGAGGAATAGAACCACCTCTTAGACATGGTTAGGTCAATGATGGCGCCAAGCTAATTTACCTATCTCACATGCAGGGAGATGCGTTGATAGCTATTTGCCTACGTACTTAATCGTATTGCCCTCTAAATCTATCCCCTCCACCCCATATGAATTATGGAATCTTAATAAACGACTTAGGAAATTTGCATCCTTGGGGGTATGCGGCTTACATTTAGTAATGCTCATCAATATGGGAAACTTGGTCTAGGGAAAAAGTGTATTTTCATTAGATACTGCGAAACCTCGAAGGTTTTGTTTTCATTGGTGAAAAGGCTGATGGAGCGTGTGAGCTTGAGTCAGTGATAGTTTTCTTAGAGGACTTTCCTGTGAGTTAATAAAGACTTTCAATTTTATGAAAATCTAGAAAATGGCGACCCTACCACAGTAGAGGGATTAGAGGACATTCTTAATCCTCCTGAGGAAAGTGGGAGCGACATAGTCACTGTCAGGCTCATGGAGCAAGATCATGAGCAATCTCGACCTCGATCGAAGCATCAGTGAACATATCCCCGTCGTGGGTTGAAATTGAGAAGCATTCATGATTGCTCCACGGGATGTGAAAAGAGCCAAAGCAATTACAGAGGCTTTATGGTCTAAAGCTAGGAATGGAGTAAAGCTATGGAAGAAGAAGAAATGGAGTCAATGAGAACTAATCAAGTGCGGGATTTGGTTGATCACAGCAGACCAAAATCCATTGAAATAAATGGTTATAAAATTAAACGTAAAGGGTGATGGGTCCATAGAAAAATATAAGGCTCGACTGGTAGCAAAAGACTACACACAAGAAGAGGGAATTGACTATGAAGATACATTCTCACCTGTTGTGAGAATTACTTCAGTTCGCCTCATTCTAGCTATAGTCGTACATATGGACTTAGAATTATACCAAATGGACGTAAAAACTGCATTTTCTCAATGGAGGCAGATGAAGAAATACATATGGATCAACCTTTAGGTTTGAATCTAAAGGACAAGGCGCAAAGTTGCAAGCTCAAAGATCCATATGGTCTGAATGACATCTAGGCAATGGAACATCAAAGTTTCATCAAGCAATCAAGGGATGGCTTCACGATGATGGAAGAGACCATTGCGAGTGTATTTAAAGCGTTCGAGTGATGGTTTTGTAATTTTGTCCTTGTATGTTGATGACATTTTAATAAATTTGGAAATAGCAAAGAAGATGATTGACACTACTAAGAAATTAGTTATCATCAAACTTTGAAAATGAAAGATATGGGTGAAGCTAGCTACGTGCTTGGGTGTGAAGATCACTAAGAGATCGCTAAAGGCTTTAGGTTTATCTCAAAAGAAACTTTTACATCAGATGTTAGAGCGTTATCACATACCAAGATAAAAGCAGCAAGAGCGATGGATACCTGATGAAAAACCAGAATCCGTGATTATAATTAATCTTTTCCAAAAAATATTGGGGTTCATATCTCCTTTGTGGGCATTAGAGGACTTCATGGCGGCTTGAGTTATATGCGAAAATGGGGTCTTGGCACACGAATTTGCTTCTTGATCGACGGGTTTCGATTGATGATTTGTGGCTTAGGACGAATTTCCAGTTTGTCTCTGTGAATCTTAGTGCTAGAGAATAGAATCTGGTTCTTTTCCAAAAGTTAAATTCATGCTTCTATTCAAACATGAACAAAGACTTGGTAGTTTTAGTACTTCACCAAATTAGAATCTCACTCCTTTTAATATTACTCTCATCCACATGAAAATATCGGTTTTTAATACTTGCATTCAAAATCTGTTCTCCCTCCACATGGCACTTGGTATGGTAATCGTGGCCGAGGTGGTTGTAACGGTCCAGATTTCTTTTGCAAACTACATTCGGGAATGGTGTGAAAACATTTAATGTTGAATAACTGTAAGCACGACCACAAAGCCTCGGTAGAAGCCTAAAGCTCCATCCCTGTCTCAGCCCAAATAGGCCTCCACAGTAAACCCGTGCTGATTACATCTCTGCGGATTAAGGCGGGGACTCCCGGGGCCTAGTTTGTAAAAATTCACTTTACCCTGTTTATTCGTCTTCTTTGTAGAATTCGTCTGTAATGGAAAACCACCAGACTCTTTTTCCCGGTTCATCGAATTGGCCTGCATATTCTTTTCCGCCAAACATGGCAAATTTTCATGGTTCCACCATTTATGGGAGTGCAGTAGGTTTTGATGCCTCCTTGGAAAACATGGAAAATTTCCCAGAAAATTTCCCAGAACAACAAATTTTGGGCAGAAAGCAGTCAAGAACAACAAGTTTCCCAGAAAATTTCGATTTGCAGTTTTGACCCACAAAAATATCGTTCAAACATGAAAACATACGTGAAAAGCTCTGATACCATTGTAGATGCTAAAGGATCAAGAACCTTGCACCGTTGTTCACGTCCCGGTGAAGCAATGAATCGTGTATGTCTTCAATGCTTGAGATATGTAACTCGATTACTAGATGAATTTCTTCCACGGTCAAACACCCTTTGGCTTTTACGTGCAAAAATCTGATCTTTCTTTTCTATAAAACATATATTTGGATCCCTTCATTTTATCTCTCTTCGTTTGTGCTGGCTTGGATTGAGGAAGCTTGATTGTCTTGGCGGAGTTGAAGCGGTTGTCTCCCGAACAAGCTGCCTCGATCCCTTGGAAGTATATGAGCTGGGTTGAGTCTAGCCACATGGGCGAGCCCGACCCAAGTCCAACAATTCTCATGGCGGTTTGTTAGAATAAGGAACTGGTTTGTACTTCATTGGTGTATTTTGTTTTCCAATGGTTTCAATTCATCTTGGATGATGCATGTTGCGGTGATCGATGAGAAGTACAAGATACCGAAAGCGTTTCGGGAGGCGGCTGGCATTCGGCTTATCGGTGTGCGGACTTGGGCTTTTAAGCGGCCGGAGCGATAGAGCTGCGGATATCTCGGTGTCTATGATGAGCGTCATCTTTCAGGTATAAAAAATAGGAAGAATTATGTTTATACACATGGTAGTGAGAAGTCAAAGGTTGAAAAGTAGACACAAGACAGCAGTCTATATAAAAATGTATCCTTAATTAGAAAAATTTGTTCAAACATGCAACTATGCGACCTAATACAATAAGCGGTGGAGCAGATATGGGGTTTGTGTGTTTGATTAATAGGTTAGTTCAGTATTGGTGAGAAAGATATTAATACTTGAGTTTGAATCCCTTCAATACAACGTGAAAACAAATTTCATGCCCCTGGATACAGTAAACTAGCACTTTTCTTGCATAGTAAGGATGTTAAATTACTTTATATACTAGGGCATGTTGAAAGAATTTTCTACTTAAGGATACAATTTTTATATATCTTTAATTAAAAAATTTCCTTGCACTAATCTGTTAACCTAACACTTTTCTTGCATAAGTAAGGATGTTAAATTACTATATATATTAGTGCATGTTGGAAGAATTTTCTACTTAATCGATAAAATTTTTTGTAATCTTTAATTAGAAAATTTCTTTCAACATACAATAATATAGTAACCTAACACTTTTCTTGCATATACCCTTGTAGGATGTTAAATTACTATATATACTAGTGCATGTAAACATAATTTCCCCTAAAAATTAATGCTATGTTATTGTATAAGAAGGAAGCTGATTGTACATATTAATGGAATTCAGGCTCTGGATTTTGTGATTTCGAAGGCAAGACGACATGGGATTCGCTTGATTGTAAGTTTTGTGAATAACTACAAAGACTTTGGAGGCCGTCCACAGTATGTTGAATGGGCTCGAAATGCAGGGGATTAATGTTAATGGAGAAGATGATTTCACCTACACAAATCCAACATTGAAAAGTATTACCAAAAACCATGTTAGGTGTGACAATCAACTGTATTGTTCATGCAAATATACGTTTCTGCAGCAAGTGAATTAAACGATTCAATTTCAAATTATCTAACTTAATCACTTGATGGATGGCAGAAAGTTATTACTCGGATGAACTTACATCACGAGAATCGCATACAAAGATGATCAATGATCGCTGGGAGCTGATATGAATGAGCCTCGTTGCCAAGGCGATTACTGCGGAAGGTAGTTAACATGGCTTTGATTCTCACATATGTTATTAATGTGATTTGATTAAAAGATAAACTAGATTTCCAAAATCTGACCCTTTATTAATTTTTACATCATTATGGTAAAAATATCCTCATTGTTTTTTTTTTAATTAAAAGAACCCTCATTTTGAATTTATATGTAAACAATGCAGGTATTTTCATCCGAAATGAGTTATTTTTCCAGAAAAAACATGAAAATGATTAGATTTACATACTATTTGAGTAATTCAAAGTTTTTTAATCAAATATTTCTATTACATATAACCAAGAAATGAATTGAGTATTAAACTCAAATGACAGGGTTGGGTTCAAGAAATGGCAGTTTTGTGAAATCTTTGGACAAAAAACACTTGCTTGAAATAGGCATGGAAGGATTCTATGGCGACTCCATGCCCAAAAAGAAGGTCAACAATCCTGCAGGTTATAACCAAGTTGGAACTGATTTCATCACCAACAATCTCATCTAAGAGATAGACTTTACCACAATTCATGCATATCCTAATATTTGGTATATATATTTCAATTCATTACCTAATACTTCAAGTTAGTTTAACTAAAAACCCGAAAGCATTTCGATTATATGTTAATAACATGCTATATATATGAGTAGCATAAATTGATTTCCAATTCATGTTGAACATATTTGATTGAAGATTATGTTATTGTAGACTTTACCACCATACATGCATATCCTGATATTTGGTATATATATACTTCAATTCATTACCTAATACTCCAAGTTAGTTTAACTAAAAACCCGAAAACATTTCAATTATATGTTAATACCATGCTATGAGTAGCATAGAATTGATTTCAATTCATGTTAGACATATTTGATTGAAGATTATGTTATTGTAGACTTCACCATCATACATGCATATCCTGATATTTTCTATACTTCAATTC
Organism: Tetrastigma voinierianum; assembly: GCA_016808115.1. Taxonomy (NCBI): domain Eukaryota; kingdom Viridiplantae; phylum Streptophyta; class Magnoliopsida; order Vitales; family Vitaceae; genus Tetrastigma; species Tetrastigma voinierianum. The sequence goes on along the minus strand of JAEQBH010001395.1, from coordinate 766,549 downwards.
ATTATCTAATATTTTTCTGCAGACCAAGGAATTTAGTTTAGAGGAGGCATAAATTGATAAACATGGAACTGTAGCCTAGTGGGATAGGATATTACAAATTCAGAAGGGGCATAGTTAAGGTTTTGGGTTAAAGTCCACCTCTCTACAAGAGAAATAATTTTTGCAAAAAAGTTTCAGGGGGGACGTATGCCCCCCTTAGGCATTAGCTAGGTCTGTCGCTACGGTTAATACTCCAAGTTAGTTTAAATAAAACCCGAAAACATTTCCATCATATGTTAATAACATGGTATATGGTAAGCAAAATTAATTAGTTTCGTTCATGTTGAACATATATATTTGATTGAAGATTATGTTATTGTAGGCTGTCTGGAAAATGATTCGCACAAATGACGCCTGCGAAAGGTGGATGCATAGTCACTCCATAAATTCAAACAAAATACTGAAAAAGCCATTGGTCTTAGCTGAATTCGGAAAATCAAACAAAGATTCAGGACACAGCTTGGGTGAAAGGGATCAGTACTTGATCACAGTCTATGAAAGCATGAACACGTTCGAGCGGACCGACGGAGAGATCGGCGGCAGCCTTGTTTGGCTACTCATGGCAGAAGGGATGGACTCATACGGCGATGGATATGGTATTATCGTATCACAGCATGCCTCAACAAGGGGAGTAGTTTCGGGACAGTCACATAAAATGACGACTTTAAGCCGTATGTTGCTCCGAGGAAAACATGGAATTAAAGTCAGTTTCTTGAAGGCCTGGCGTCATCTCAACTCTTGTTCTCCTTTTTAGTCATGGTCTGTTCTGTTGGATGAATGGATTAATTTTTGTTAATATTTTTAGAACTTCTTTCACCTTTTTATAGCACTAGGAAGGTTTGGATCGTGTCCAATCAATGCGAGACTTCAACACTCCCCCTCTGAGTTGGGTTTTTCTTTTCTTTTTCCTTAGTCATCAAACTACAGCAAACTCTTTCTCATATCATGTTAATATTTTTAGAACCTCTTTCACCTCCCACTAAAAGATCTTATAATAGGAGGAAGGTTCCTCCATATATATTCATTTCAATTGGATCGTGTCCAACTGATGTGGGACTTCCAATACTCCCCCTCACATTGAGGCTGGGTTTCTATTTTCAGTCTTTCAAAGGATGATAAGTTGATCCAAACACCTAGTTAGCTCTGATACCTTGTTAATATTTTTATAACCCCTTTCATCTCCCACTAAAAGACCTAATAGCATGAGGAAGGTTTCTCTATATATATTCACTTAAATTGGACCGTGTCCAACTGATGTGAGACTTCCAACAATTTTCAAATCCTATAGGAGTTGTTTGTTTATAGTTTTGAAAATTGTTTTGTTATAAAACAGTGAACAATAAGAAAAAGCCGAAGAACACCTTTGGTTTCCTTTTTAGTTTTTTTTTTTGGAAAATCACATAAAACACGTAAAATACTAAATTAAGAAGAATGAATGCTAAAGAACACCAAAATGATATTCTCGTGTTTTCAAAAAGCGCATTCTCAAGAATAATTTTTAAAAATAAGAACCAAACATGCCCTATCATTTAGGTTTTTTGTTTCTTTTGTTTCTTTGATTTATCAAAACAATTATAATCTATTTTTATCCCTAAGGAAAAGTCAAGTGAGTTAGCAGTCGAGCACAGTAAAGTTAAAATTCTTCGTAGCAGTAGGATATATTCATTGGGTTAGCGATCGGTTATGTTGTTTGATGGAATTTTTAAAAGGAAATTTCAGTTTGAATCTTTGTTGTCATAATTTTTATTGTTGGAGTTGTTGAATCAGTCACTATCTTAACTAAGGAAGGAATATTACGTAGGCCCGCGAAAAAATTCTTCCTAGATCACCATAATTAGAATACAAAACATAATAATAGAGAGGAATCCCGAAAGATAGCATACCTGATTTGGAATCCATGGTTGCTTGATGCGGAATCAGTGAAGATCTGCAAAATACGATCTCAAGATCTCAAGATCTTCTCCCCTATCCCCAGATTTATGACACTGGCTTAATGAGAATGCCACTCACGAGTTAGAGAAAATTTTTCTCTCTGAATCTGTATGTGAGTCAAAAATTACGTATCCTTAGGGTTAGGGGAGGGACTTAAGCATTATTTATAGAGTTCTGACCACGGGCCCTCTCATTACGGGCCGGGCCGTACTCAGCCCACACCAGCCAACCCCATATTAGACTAATTAAGAATCCAAATATCTCACTTTATTAGACCAAATTAATTCAGTTAAATTTCAATTAATAAAAGTACGTTAAGAAAATCACCACGTTCTAAAACGGCGATATTAATTGAAACAAAACTGTATGCGCACGCTTCATATTGAATGCAGAGATTATTCTTAATAGTCAATCCCATCATAAAGTCTCGAACAGATCATGGCGGTAATTGCATGTACTCACGCGAGACCCTTCCGTGGTCGCGAGTGCTTTCAACTTCTTGATATAAGGATTCAATATGGTAGTGTGTTAAATGAATGACCTCATAATGAGTGATACTTTGTGTTATCATTTTGTTAGTCCAAAATTCTCTCTCCTTAAGTGTCACGAAACCTAGTGTGTCACCGAGAGGCCATCCATCATGGTTCCAGCAGACACAGCCATATGTGTTACCTTGATAGGCAGCACTACTTTTTTGTGTAGCAGACATATTGTTAAGTTTAATGCCAGGCTGCCCATAACCTATTACTCAGGTTTACCTGATACCTTGAGATTTTCATAATTATATGTACTCAACTTGATAAATCTACATTAACAAATACCTTATTGAATGCAAAAGAGTTGATACAAATTCAAATATTACAAAAATGTAATGAAATCAGATTCAAACTTCATAAGAGCAACATAAAACTTAACAACTCCCACTAATTTACAGTATCCCCTTGTTGTGCTCTAGCCCGTGCTAATGACATGCTTCGATCAAACACACAAGGCGAAGGCCTTTAGTTAGCGAATCTGCAATCATATCATCTGCATTTGAAATGTGCTCCTTTTAATATCTGATCACGAACTTTTCCTTTATAGTCAGTTACTTGACCTCCATGTGCTTAGACCCCTTGAGACATCTGTTGTTGTTAACAAACAACCTGCTGCGAGTGTGTCACAATACAATTGTATGTTTATCCCTGAAAATCAAATCGTTAATGTAATGAGGTTTGAAGCCAAATTGCTTGAAGTGTGGCAGAAAGCATGCCTCTTAACTCCGCTTGCATGGTAGAGGATGCTATTGATTCTGTTTCTCACTTTCCATGATACTTTGCGCCTCCGCCTTCTTAAGATGTAGCTTTGTTGACTTCTTTTCATCTGGCGGCCAGCAAAGTCACGAGATCAAATACCCGGCAAATGTAGGTTCGAACATGTTTGTAAATCAACATATAGTCTTTTGTCTCTTTAAGTACCTCATAACCTTCTTGGTAGCTGATGATGATAATCTTTGGTTGTCGATATCTGCCTAGAAGTCCTGTTGCAAACGCAATATTTGGCCTAGTGCATACTTGAGCATACATAATACTCCCAAGTGCACTAGCATAAGGTACATTCTTCATTTTGGCTTTCTCAATATCAGAATGAGGACATTGTAGTGGACTGGAAGCTTATCACCTTCTGACACGAAGGAGCAATTCTGAAGCACATTGTTGCATGTTGAATCTTTCTAAAATACGATCAACATATGCTCTCTGAGATAAACCCAATAGTCCGCGAGAACGATTCCTATGAATCTCAATGCCCAGGATAAAAGACGCCTCACCAAGGTCCTTCATATCAAAGTTCTTTGACAACATCCGCTTTGTCTCATGCAGTAAACGAGGTCTACTGCTGACCAGTATCATCCACATAGAGCCTTGGGAAAATGGTACCTCCCATGACCTTCAGGTATATCTGTGATCTACTTTGTTCTCAACAAAACCATATGAAACAACAACTTACTATGAAACTTTAAGTACCATTGTCTAGAAGCTTGCTTGAGACCATAAATAGACTTTTCGATCCACATACAGCGTACGATCATTGCCACAAAACTAGCGGGTTGCATCATATAGACTTCTTCATTAAGGTCTCCATTGAGAAAGGCAGTTTTAACATCCATCTGGTGTAACTCCATATCGAAATGAGCAACTAATGCCATGATCACTCTGAAAGAATCTTTAGAAGAGACCGGAGAAAAAGTTGCTTCATAGTCTACTCCTTTTCTCTGAGTGAAACCTTTGGCTACCAGTCTGGCTTTAAACTTCTCAATCTTTCCTTTAGGGTCCCTTTTAGTCTTATACACCCATTTGCGTAATGGGTTTATGAATTTCAGAGTAATTCAACAAGTTCCCCAAACTCCATTATGCCTCATAGATTGAATTTCATCTCTCATTGCATCCAACCCGCAGTTATTGAGAGACGAAACTTGACTTGACATAAGTTGTGGATCGAGTCCACGAGAACCGACCTATCGTAGTCTTGCTCTCTAGACTAAATAGTCCGGTGGTATTGCTGATCGTCTCTCGAGTGGATCTCCCTTGCGGATGGCAATAGTCACATCCACGCACACGAGAGCCTTGATGAACTTCATTAAGGCTATCTAAACAGCAAGGGATCAGGAGGCCTCGATAGGTTGATATGGTGTGTGGGAGTTTCCACAATTATTTGTATGGGAGGAGATAAAGCTACCATATTGCAAATGCTATAATATAATGATACGTGATGATACACTTTCTTCGACCACATCGAACTCGAAAACTTGGGCATGCGTGATTCCTGATTCTTGTGCCTCCATTGGGATTATAGAGGCTAGTATCGGCCGAATGTTCAGTTGGATACAGTAACACCAAGTGGTTCTGGGTCGCTTGTAATGTCGGATTATGCTCTTCGCCTTTTCAGGTTGTCCCCGACAGCGCCGATGGTTTGGTGAACTACGCGTCAGTAACTCAGAAAGGTCGATGGAACGACTTTTGTAGGTACGATTAGAATGTACAATTTGTTTTCAAACTACTTACAGAGAAAGCCAGATACTTGTCCTACTAATCATACTCCTTACCATTTCCATAAGAGTGCGATTGCGCCTTCGGCTACCATTTTACTTTCGAGACTCCCGGGCATAGTAAGCATGCGAAGTATCGAATCCTCTAAGTATTTGGCGAATGGCCCCTTAAGCTGTCCGGCATCGCCATGCTTGCCATAATACTCTCCACCTCGATTAGATCTAACCAGGGACAAAAATTTCGGAAATTTCGGCCGATTTTTCGCGAAATTTAGGATTTTCAATCTTTGGTGGAAAAAGAAATTCGGTGGAAAATTCGTTTGGCAATCGTGGGAAAAATCGTGAAAAATCGCCGATTTTAAATGGCATCGGAAAAAAATCCGATTTTTCCAGATCAGTTTTCCGAAAAATCGATTTTTCTCGGAAATTTAAGGGTAAATTATAGTTTAGGTCACTAAGGGGAGAAATTAAAAAACGGGGCCAACCAAAGCTTCAGAATTAAAAAAAAGTGTATTTCTGGGAAAAATAATTCATGTTTGGTGCATTAAAATAAATTATATTTTTCTCTCTCTACTCTCTTTCTTGTCACATCTATCCTCTCTCCCTTTTGGCTCTCTCACTCCTCTCTTCTCAAAAAAATACTCAAAAAAATATTATATTTTCCTAAAATTCCCTTGACTCAAAAAATATGAAAATTTTATTTTTGAAGGGTTTCAAACCCATCCAAAATACCTGGAAGTGGCACCCTCTAACTACCAAGCCATTGATTGCACTTATTATATGGTGCAAACTTTTTATATTATTTTATTATTTATTTGTTCATAATCTTTTATAATATTTTATTTTATTTTATTTTACATTATAACTTATAATATTTATAAATCAAATATTAATTTGAAAAAGGAAAAGAAATAAAATAATATCATTTAAAAATTTAAAATTATAATATATAATATTTTGAATCTCCTCATTATCTACATAATATTTATAATAATAACAAAAACAAATAAATAATATCTCTTTAACATAATAATATCTAAATAATATATTAAATATATATATTCATTTAATAATTACTAATCAATTTGATTTTAATATACCTTGAGTAGATATGAATCATTTTTCATAATCTATATAATTAAAATATAAAAAAATTTAATAGCGATATTTTTGTAAAAATATCATAGATATTTCTGGAATATTTAGATATTTAGATATTCCATTAAAATCCAATTGATATGCTCCGTGTTCTGATGGTATTTGATCCTTGGATCTAACAAACCTTTATGACTTTTTCCCATTTGTTTCTCGACTTGGTCAAAATCTTGAACTTGTCGAGAGACTTCGACCTTTTCTTTAATCAGAGTACAAATAACCATATCGAAATGATAAATGATAAATGTGATGAAATAAAAATTTATGAGGTTCTTGAGTATAAGGTCATTTATATCGGTGTGAATGACCTCAATAATTGGGAACTTGGTTGTGGTTTTTCTTTCTTATCTTGGTCATTTTACCTCTACCATCGATCCCTACGCATGTCTCTAAGTCATTTTAAGGTAAATGGAATGTTAGTCTTTGCTCCCGGCCTTTCTTCTTATCATGGGATGTAAGTAAATATTTAACTACCCTGATACTAAAATTTGTTCCTTGATGGTCTCTTAGAAACAACCCTTTTTATTGTCTGAAGCGACGTATATGTCATTGGAGATAAACCTGATATATGCAAATCAGATTGGACATATAACAACCTGACCTTATTTGAATTAAGAAATAAAGAAATAACATTGTTCTTGATTTCAAAGGTAGTCATACATGTCGAACCGCGATCACGAGCTAAGTTCAGTCTAAATGAAGGAATACATAAAAAGTGTGTTTCAGCATTAATCCCCCAAAGAGCAGTCACAGAATCAAGTTACATCTCCCCTGAGCCATAACATCGACTTTTCTAGTTGTTTCCCCACAGGTGAGTTTGATTCATCCTTATTTGGCTTCCTCGATTTATGAATCCTGTATGGTAAAGCGACATGATTAGTTACAGCTATTGAGCCACGAAGCTGGATGGTGCTTACGATAGGATTGGACTCACAAACAAGTGCTAAGAATCATTACACCGTAAGCCCGTTTTGGACTGACCAAGCTTTAGGATTTTACTTTTTACTCCTTCATGTGACCTTTCTTCTTACAAAGCGTCGCATCCTTTTCCAGAATGTCTTTCTTTGGACCCGTATTGTCGGTTGTGGGGTAGTTTCTTGAGTACCTTTATGAGTATGAGCTTTGAGCTTCTTATTTTCCTTTTATGGGAACTAGCGGCGTATAAGACGGATGCTCTCTTAAGTTTCTCTTAGCCACATACCACCCTTGCTTTATCAAGTCATTAATTGACAAGTCTCATCTTAGGAGTATGGTGTCCTTTTTATAATCTGAAATCGGGTAGAAGGGTGTTTAGAGACTTGATGCGCGATCTGGCTTATCGGGAATGGTAACGATGGAAGCTTGAAGCTTTGTCTTTAGGTCTACCATCCTTAGGACATAATCTCTAACCCCAGCAGTGCCATCATACTTCATGTTGAAGAGCTTTTGGAGAAGTGTTCCAACCTCAGCATTGGATGAAGTGAGGTTTCTAGCCTCTAAGGCTTCCATCATTTCCTTAGCAGTACAGTCAGCTGGTAAACCACTTTTTAAGTGTTCTTGAATGGATTTCTTCATTGTCAATAAGAAAATTCGATTGCTCTTTTCCCAATGACATAGTGTTTTCGATTTGATCTTTGGTGGCGTGATATGCGCCCAGCTTGTTTTTTGAAAGGCGATGTGAACATGCCATTTCCATTCGAATGAAAATCATACCATTTCTTAAAGTTCGATCGATGGGACCATTCGGAAATGGAATTAGTTTCTGAAAAGTATTTGGAAAACAAAACAAACAATCTGATCAACATCGTATGAATACTTCATGAGAATTACATACATCATCATAATCACGCTGGGCGAGAAAATATGGCGTGCGGTTATGCGTTTCTGCGTGGCGTGACCGTGAGAACATATTCTGATCTTCGTGAAATCACAGCACAGGTGTATGAACCCGCGCTAGATCGGTCATTTCTCGAAGCTCATGCTATACATATCCTCACGAAGTAACAGATCACCTCCTTTGGGAGTATGATCATCTGATAAAAAGCAGGAGACATCCCACCCACCTGATATATGAGTGATATTTCTGAGTCAGTAGAGTGTGCCACTTTGGCGGTCCACAGCCAATTGAATCATAAATCTCTCATACCGAGGATATAAACCATATGTATCACATTCTATCTATATATAATGCAGACATAAAACCAGGGCTTATATCTTTTACATTATATCATGCTAATTATCTTTGTTCGATTCATTAATGAACCAATGATTTTGACTCTACACCACAATCCATATGTATTGATATGTATTGTAGCTCACTTGTCACACCCATGAAAATCACCAAATTTTACGTAAGATGTATGCGGTGCCTGGCCGAAACTCCTTGACTTGATTAAGATTCCTGACCGCGATACCTGAGGATGAGACGAAGTTAGGAAATGGATCATTGTTTTGTGATGACACTCTTGCATCTACAAAGAAAGCGCGAAACCCCACCAGCGGTGCCTTTGCTATGAAACTAGGACTTGAGAGAAGCTTTCTCCGCAGATCTCTCACGGAGACTCTCTCTCCCTTCTCTTAACCCGCCGGATCGGTTTATGAGCATCAGATGCAGTTGCATCCACTCACATCATGGGTCGATTTGGGGAAGCCTTGTGCCGCATGCCCCTCACCCACTTGTCCACTCGCACCTGTGGTGAATTGCAGCTACCATGTTTGAAGGAGCCATTTGTAGTGCTTTCCGGCCCATCCACGCTCCTTCTGGTTGGAGTTTGCGCACCCGTGATCAGAGATCTTAAGTGGTGTAATGCTCCTTGGATTCCGGCCAGCGCCTTTAGGATTTCGGCCGTGCAGATCTTGGGCCCAGTGTTTGCTTTGTGTGCCTTTATCTGCTCGATCTTTGGGCGCGTAGATGCGCTCCATCTTACCACAAAAGTGCTGAGAGCATCGGCCGTGTGTCCTCCTTGGCTGGTCAGTGTATTGACCGCATACGCACGGATCTTCCTTGCCCATGCGGGTGTGCCTTGTGCTGTGCGCCACCCTCCACTATTTGCTCATCGTGCATCTTGTTTGCTGTGCGCGACATGCACAACGCCTTCTTGTTGCCATGGCGCCATCTTGTATTTGCGAGTGCTTGTTGCCATGCGGCGCCTTTGTTTGTATCAGGCGACATGCCGCGTCCTTGAGCCGTCTCGTGTTCCCACCGGCGTGTCTTTGCTGGCAGTGCCCCCGAGGTGCAGGCGGGTGCGTATGGGCGTGGCCATGGCCCCATTTTTCCCTGGACGTGTCCCCCGCTTAAAGAGCACATTATATGAGCCTTTTCAGTTTTCTTGGGAGACATCGATGGTGAGGCGGTGTATAATACTTAATATTTAAATAAATATTAAATAGATTAAAATACCCTCGACCCCCGCTTTTACACCGTTAATTAGAACCCTTGGGGCATGACAGCCATACTAGGTTTTTAATGAGTCCGGTATTCGATACCTTGCACATCACGCCCATCTCGTAGTAATACTTGATTAGTATTGCACCTAACTATCTTGTGATGCATACACCTTTGCCTCATGTGACGTTGTCTTGTCTGATGAGGCCTCGGGTCTGAGACTAACCCTTGGGACCCTTGTCGTGCCTCACTAGCTAGCCACACGTGGCCAAGGAGAGTGCTCAGGCCACCCCTCCCGATGAAGTCGGCGTCCTCGTTGACTTCCAGGCCTGGCATCCTCGCCTGTCGAAACTACTGTTTTCCACGGCTTGTCGAATCCACGAGACTCATGATCAGCCACGCTCTGGTTCACGCCCTCTGACCCGGTTACTACTATGTCAGAGGTGTGCACCGTTCACGGTCGAGGATCATAGTTTGGTTCTTCTTCCATTGGCAGAGTCTTCCTGACATGCGGTGTCCCGAACTCACAGAACACCCGATGACACAAAGTAGGCAGGGATCCTGCTTGTCTGTATCGGGGAAGTCCATACCTAGCACCCGACTCGAGTCTCGTAGGTACATCACCATGAAGCCCTTAGCAGCGTCGAATCCCGTTTGGAATGGGCTGCTCTTACCATGCCATCTGACTTTGTGATCTACCATTGATGGAGCGACCACACTTGCATACGGCTCGGTTGTCGAATCCGCGGCCGTGCTCTCTTGCTCGTGACAGCGTTGGGTTGCTCGGTGTCCCACCATCGCCCTCTGGTAGTCCCGTGCTGACGAGAACATACATCGACGGTAACAAGGTTGGAGTTTGTGGAAAGGTGCTTCACCATTGCAATGGGTTGGTGTGGTGTCGGAGTCATCTAAATCGAGTCTTGCTCCTCTTCCCTCCATTGTTTGGAGGCGAGACACATTCTCCCTTCTAGGGCCAGTCTCTAGCCTTTAGATGGGGTCCTTGGTAAAATGAAACACAGCTCGGCGGATGTCTGGCATCCCGTCGACTTTCTCCGTTCTCAGTTAGCGGCATTGCCTTCTTTTTCCCCTTAGTTTGTTCGGAGAAGGCTTCCAGTCTGCTTTCTAGACCGAGTCCATCTTTGAGTGGTTTTACGCCCGACAGATTGTCCCCCGGCGGTTGTAGTCCACAGCGTCTAACTACTTAGCCATGGCCATAAAATGTGAATCTTCCTCCTGCCTCCTTAATACATGCAGGCCCACGCACACGGCCCGGAAACAAAGTTAAATAATTTGTCCTCCTCGGATATATTTTATCTTGACATTAGAAGGCGGTTGTGACATAGTGTTCTTGGGTATAAAATGCGTTTGCTGATGTGGACTCAGACGACCGTGCGTTAGCGGTAGAGAGGAGCTCATGAGTTCCCTCTTTAAAGTCTCCCAGTATAGGTCGGGAGTGCCGGACTCGACATCCCTTCGATCTGGAAATCCCTCACCAAAGCTTCGTCTCAGCCAATACATACGTGATGGAGACTTTCCCTCATCAGCAAACTTGGCTGACCACGAAGAAGCGCTCGCTATCCCTGAATTCGAAACCATGCTCCTAGTCGTCAAAGCCTTTTTAGTTAGGGACTCTCACCTTAAGTCTTACTTGTCAGGTTGTTGGGGATATATGAAGCCTTTGCCTTCTTGAGGCTTGACCATATCCTCTGATATAGAGCGTCGAGTTTTGGAGTCTCCCTCGAGGTAGAAGCTCGACGCCCGAGAACTGACACTGTGCCTCCACATTACTCCATGTTTTCTCGGCGAATCGCCCGAACCACGAGTTGATTCATTGCCTCCAGTGCCCGGCGATCGCATGCCCTCTTCACGAGTTCCACTCGCGAAGTTGTTCGGTTTGCTACCGCTCTTTCATCGTCTCGACCATTAGTGCTCACATTACCACTTGTCACACCCACGAAAATCACGCTAGAATTTTACCTTAAGATATGCGGTGCCGCCCCGAACTTAGCGACTGATTCGAATTTACAGCACGATACGAGATAGAGGCGAAGTTAGGGTGGATCATTTACTTTATTGATGACACTCTTCCATCTACGAAACTACGAAGCCCATGATTGCCTCTGCGACGCAAACCACAGGACTTGAAGGGCTTTCGAAAAATCTCTCACGAGACTCTCTCCCTTCTCGGCCCACCCGGATCGGTTCTCGACATCAGTGATTGCATCCACTCCATCATGTCAGGTTTGGGAAAGCCAGCTGCTGTTGCCATGACACGCGCTTGTCCCTCCGCCTTTGTCTGTGGTGAGCGCGACTACCATGTTTGAAGGCCGTTGTAGTGCTTTCAGCCCATCCACCGCTCCTTGCTTGGTTTGGGTTGCACACCCGTGATCAGAGATCTTAGGGAAGTGGTGTAATGCTCCTTAGTTCAATGACTGCCTTCTTAGTTCCGCTTAGTGCAGATCTTGAGCCCAGTTGTGCTTGTGTACCTTTGCTCCTACTCAGTCTTTGGGCGCATGGTGCGCTCCATGCTTGCCCGAGGGTCTTCGAGGCATCCCCAGCGTATTATTCCTCCTTGGCTGGTCAGTGTAGTCGGCCACGCCACTGCTGGATCACCTTTTGCCACTATCTAGGTGTGCCCTTCTTGTACTGTCTTTCCCTCACCTTTGCTGTCTTCATCTTGTACTGTCTGTAACAATGCCTGCTTGCCTTCTTGTTGCCATGCGTATTTGCTGTCTTGACGCCATCGCGCTCCCCATTTCGTATTGGGCAACATGCACGATCCTTGAGCGTGCCTCGTGTTTGTGCATGTCTTTACTGGCGGAGTGCCCCGAGGCACTGGCGAAGTCTTAATGCGATAGCCATAGCCCCCCATTTTCCTGGGACATACTCCCCTTAAAGAGCATTATAAGCCTTTTCAGTTTTCTTGAGGAGACATCGAGTAGGCGAGCGGGTATAATAGAATATTTAAATAATGTCAAATAAATTAGAAATACCCTCGACCACATTTTACCCATTAATTAGAACCACCAGGGCCTGACCCCCGTACATAGGTTTTAATGAGTCCGGCTATTGATACCTTGCACATACGCCCGTCTCGTATGCACACTTGATGTATTGCACCCGGCTATCGCAGTGATGCATACACACCTTTGCCCTGCATCTGTGGCTTGTTTGTTGTCTTACTTCCACGGCCGAGGCTCGAAGTGCAGACCTTCCCTTGGGACCCTTGTCGTGCCTCCTTGGCTAGCCCACCCACGTAGGAGATGCTTGACCACCATATATGTTTAGAAACCATGAGAAATCTGAAAAAAAAAAAAAAAACTCATTAAAAATACCCCCAATTATAGGCGTACACTTAGGGTTCTATGCAGCGTTTTCATATCGTAAAAAGCAGCGTAGTCGTATACCACATTGTAGAGAGATCTCGGTCTGAGTTCGTCGATATCAGATCAGTCGAAAAGGGCGTCACCACGGCATCCCTCACGCGCCGCGACTCGGCGCGTGTGGAGCGTGACCTGAAACGGCCCAGGTGGATTGGCCGGGTCGGGTCCATCGTGGTGGGTGATCGGGTCGGGATCGTTGGCGGTCAGTCAATCGGGTCGGGTGGTCGTTGTGGAGTCAAGATGGCGTCGACGTAGCGTCATCACGCATTAACGAGCCGATCGGCCGGTCGAATCAGTCGGGCAGAGGCCCGGGTCGGTCGTATGGCCAGGTGTGTGTCGACAAGCCCGGGTTAGGTTCCGGAGTTGGCGCGTGTCCTTCACTTGTGTCATTCAGTGCGTGGAGCGGTGGGGCTGGGTGAGGGCGCGTCCGGACTCCTCCGGCGACGTGCCACCCATCGATCTTCTCGTCTTGACGAGTAGTTTAAATATCTGATAAAATTCAGTTCTTATTTGATGAAAATTTAGAAGCGGAGCGAGAAACCTCTCGGGAATAAAACCCCGAAAAAAAAATTATTCCGATTCATGTTTTGATTCTAATCCATGGTTGGCTCTTATACCAGCCTTAGGCCACAAAAAAATTCTTCTAGATCCTGCCATAATTAGAATACAAAACATAATAATAGAGAGAATGCGAAAGATAGCATGCACGATTTGGAATCCATGGTTGCTTGATGCGGAATCGGTGAAGATCACGCAAAATACGATCTCGAATCTCGAAGATCTTCTCCCCTATCCCCAGATTTATGACACTGGCTTAATGAGACTGCCACTCACGAGTTAGAGAAAATTTTTCTCTATGAATCTGTATGTGAGTCAAAAGATTACGTATCCTTAGGGTTAAGGGAGGGACTTGAGCGCTATTTATAGAGTTCTGACCACGGGCCCTCTCATCACGGAATTGGTAGTACTCGACCCACCCGTAGCCCATATTAGACTAATTAAAGGAATCCAAATGTCTCACTTTATTAGACCAAATTAATTCAATTAAATTTCAATTAATAAAGCCCACATTAAGAAAATCTTACATTACCAACCTTATTTGAAGATAAGAATGTATTACATAAGTGATTTTAAGAGAGAGAGAGAGAGATCATGGAAAAACAGGTCTAGATAAGAATGTATATTACAAAAATAAAATTATAAAATGTAATAATTAATTGAAGATAATGTTCATGAAGATGATTTGGATTGGTTTTGGCTTGGAATCAAATTAAGAAAGTAGAAAACTAAGAGCCTATTTAGTTCCTGTTTTTTTAAACTATTTTTGAGAATTGAAAACATAAAGAGCATAACAAAATGTGTTCTCTGAAAACTCTTATTTGTTCTTTAAATTTAGTGGTTTTTTTTTTATGTTTTTTTAGAAAAAAATGCGAAAACGAACATATTTTTCCTTTTTTCGTGTTATCTTTATTTTTAAGAACGTAAAACAGTTTTCAAAAATAAGAAACAAACAAGTACTAAGACTACTCAAAGTGCTTTTGAAAAATATTGTCCCAGGACTTGTAAAATAAAAGATTAATATTTTTTGTGATGTTATATTTATAGTTATTTTTCTACATTGTTATAATATTTTTTAAAACAACTGACCTAGAAAAAAATGTGACAATTGGAAATAACTAATATATGCTATTAGAAACTACGCTTGTTTTGTTGCTATTTTTATTTGAATTTATAAATTTGATTTTATTTTAAATATATTTTCCCTCTTAAAATTACATTAAGACACGAAATTCGATTCTGGAAAATGATAAAATTATAATTTCGGTTAAAAATCAAAATTTATTCTCTAGATCTCGGATAGTGTGAAGCAGTTTCAGATTGGAATCGTCTCATGAAATCTAGCTAGCATCGTTAATTTAGTCGATTAAGGGCGGTCGAATTTACCCACGTTTTTGAGGCATCGCGTTTCGGGTCACGTAAACGGTCTTCGATCACAACAAAGTCACATATAACACGTACACATGTGCCATAAGTGGCATGAGTAGAGAAATGATGAAAATGGATGGTCGAGATAGTGCCGAATGTCAAAAGTGGGAAAAGAAGGGACAAAATGGTCATTTAGAATTTGTCTTAAATGATAATAAGACAAAAGTTTGCATAGTACTCATCTTCTCAAATTGAAAAGAGAAGAAAACGTGAAAGAAGGAATTTCTTACCGTGGCTGAAATGGTGTAGTTTTTAGAGTGAGAGAGAGACCTATAGGTTTCTGAAGCGTCCGTGAAGTCGGAATTCATCGGGACAAGAAGCGAAAGGCTGCTGCAGCGTGAAACCTGCAGCGTGAGCTCAGATTTTGAGGTTTTGACAAGCCTCCGTGAGGTAGGGGTTTCTCCTACTTGGGTTTTATTCTTTATTTAAGTACTTTGTTAATGTTTAGGTTGAATGAGGTCATGAGGCGGATTTGTTCCCGATCGAGCAGGACTGGTGTATAATTTTGAAACCTGAAAGAGATGGCAGATGCGATCCGCGATTTGTTAGTGATGTGTATGTGGAAATTATGTATTAAATGGTGCTTTGGTATGTATAGGGCGGTATGCATTTGTGAAAATTCGGGTTCACTAAATTAGGCAGATGATTGGTGATTTGTCGGGGCAATGTAGGGTTTTCTTATTCAGAGAATAGATGTTCTAAAATAATTTTTGTGAAATAATGTGTTTAGTCGAGTGATTCGATTGAATTGCTCGTGTTTGATCGATGGCAGAGTAAATTTAATTTTTTGGTGTATGGAAATGTGAAATTATAACATGATTGTGGCCAATTTAAATTATGTGAATATATGCATGATTATATATTTGCATGTGTTATGGAAATTGTAATGGAATTGACATCATGCATTCCACATATGCATTAGAGCACCCTGAACAATAGGAGTGAGTGCATGAGGTGATTACGGAAGATAAAGTTTCGGAGGGTTGACTAAAAATAATAATGAATATCGGAGGCCAGTCGAATAAAATGCTTCGATCGTCGAGTCGTACAATTGATATACATCGGAGGGTAGTCCACACATAATATCACACTACTAAAAATAGCAGTGCGACCAAATTACAGAGCCTAAAAGGGTGGTCGTGAGTGCCTGACAAATCCGACCATTTAGAGACCAAAAGGGGTTTTGGTAAAAAGAAAATTTAAACCAAATTTAAGAGCGAAAACGGACCATATTCTGAAGCTAAATAATTTTGGTCAGAATTGGTATATAAATTAGAGGCGGGAATTAGGCGCCAAAATTCTGGAGCCAATTCACAGACCAAGTAACAACAAAATAAATTACCATGAAAAAATGGTCGATAAATAGGTGTGAAAAAATTTTAATTACCGAGCCGGAATTTTGGTCGATAAATGATCGGTAATGGTCGATTTGTCTGTTGAAGCAGAAGGGGGACGCCATTTCAATAACGACAAAAACAACCTTCACCTTCTCCTCGCGTCTCCTCTCCTTCTCCTTCCCCATGAACACCTTCCTGCTTTTTTCAACTCCTATAGGTTTTCACCTTCTCTCTTTTCCTCTTCTCTTCTCCACCTCGTCCACCAATCCCATTACTGCCCATTTACAAACCCCACTCATCCTCTGCGCATGGAGTTCAGCATCCCTTCCCCCAAAGAATATTCATGTAAGGACTTTTTCATGGGTTTTGATCAATTCGAAACCTGACGGATTCATTGCTCACCTTTGGTTTCCGCTCTTTTTGCCTCTTTTGCCTGCGGTATTGTTCTCTTGTTTTTCATGCATGTCTTCCTGTTAGTGTGTTTTTACGATATAAGTTCATAAAATGGTGCCCACTTGAGATTTGTTGTGTTGTACATCTTTCGTAATTTTAATCAAATTTCGAAGCTCTGTCGATTCTTTGAACAAAACCCCGAAATCTCTACTTCTTGCCCAGTTCTTATTCTTCAGTGTGTTTTGGTCATGGCTTGCTACAGATGTGATCGTTCTTAGGTAGCTGTTGGGAAAGAATGCTCATCTTTCTCGTATTGTTGTGACGTGATTTCATTCAATTTCTTGGTTTGGGGGATTTGGGATCCATTCATTTGGTTCGCTGAATCGAATTTTATTATTTTTTATTTTATCAATTATCATATCTCTCCATTTGTGTTATGGCACCCGATGGATGAAAGATCTATTAGTCACCTCTTCGCCTCTCAGTTGCTCTCAATAATTTAGAATAGCGGAGTTGATTATGATTATCGAATGTGGGTTTTGTACTTCCTCCATCTTGGGTTCACTTGAGCTAGTTTTGGTTTTTATTATTTTTCTTTGAGCTAGTTTTGGTTTGTACTGCTGCTGCTGCTGCTACTGCTACAAGTTGCTCATTTTCTTCAGGGATTGCAACTTGCATAACTGGAGGTCTAAGTGCTGTCCAACTTCTTCAGTTCTCATCACCCCGCCGAGATTTTGGCCAGGAAAGCAAGTCTGGAAAAGTGAGTTTTGTATCATCTCCTCTAGATTATGGGTATGAGTTACTTGGAGATAATAAGGTTAGAGCCTCACAGAAATAATGCACCTCAAATTTTTGTTTAATGCTTTTGTTGTATCTATTTTCAGGCTTTGATGTATCAGTCTTTTATGTGAAGGCATAGAATTGTTTGCTATGATATTTACAGAACTTAGGTGGAAGAAAGAGAAAGAGAAGCAATGAGAGAGAAAACGATGAAGCAAGAGAAGTTATCCATGTGAGCAAGAGAGGCCAAGCTACTGATAGTCACAGTTTGTAGAAGGAGTAAAATTCAAAATTCTTAATGAATTATTTACCAAAAATAAAGCAAAAACAAAATACAATCATTCCCCATTTCCACCAGAAACCTTTGTTTCCATGATCATGAATATAACGGCTAGAAAAACAATCTCCAAAAATCTAAACAACTTATCCATTAATTATCCATGTATATTCTTGTTCTGTGGTAGGTAAGAAGAGAGAAAATAAATGAGAAACTGAGATGCTTGCAGGACCTGGTTCCAGGATGCTATAAGGTTGCAGTAGAACTAATCTTATCAATCCCTCCTCCACATCTTACTAATTATGAAATCAATAAAACTAAGGTGCATATTATATGGTTTGTGTGGATGTGCAGACTATGGGAATGGCAGTGATGTTGGATGTGATCATCAATTATGTCCAGTCACTGCAGAACCAGATTGAAGTGAGTTGTAGCTAAGAAATTAATCTCACAAAGGATGTAAACCTATTGAAAAGAGTAGAATTTGATTATTATCATTATTTTCTTTTCCTATTTTTTAGTTTCTCTCTATAGGCTCTCAGCAGCAAGTACCTTTTATGACTTCAACTCTGCAGAGGCTGAGCTTTCAGAGCTCTTGGTGCTCCTTTAAGTGCTTGATTTGGACATACCATGATCCCAAAGTATTCTTCTAAAAAAATTAATTTCAAGTTCTTTATGTTTCAATTCATTATCATAATGGGGAATTCTCATTTGGCAGGGGACAAATGCATATGAGGTACATGAGGTGGAGAAATTGGTGAGAGAAGGGTATTGAGGGCCTTCTTATCTCCACTCAACATGGCCTTTTTGACTGCAATTATGCTTCCATATAATCCTTGAAGCCACATGAATATAATCTTCTACTTAAATGCAGAGCAAATGCATATGTGCTCAGAATAAACATCAGTAACCAAAAGGATATCAAGCTGCTTCTGCTTGGTGATTAGTAATTCCTCCTTTATTTGAATCCAGTTTTATTGTACGGATATTGTACTATAGTTAAATGAACCAAAGAAGAAAAAGAAAGCGATGTTGATTTGATTGCCACCTGTTTGTAATAATTGAAGTTCAACAATGTATGCAAATTATTGGCGGCCACATCCAGGGGATTGGATTTGTCCAGTTACAGAGGTAGATGGGAGTAACTACTAAAAATAAAAAGATTACCGACCATTTGAAGACCATTTACCGACCAATGATATTAAAAAATTTTGGTCAGTTTTTGGTCGCAATTTGGTCGGTAATTACCGACCATTTGGAGACCATTTACCGACCAAATTCTTTTAGTCGGTAAATGATCGGTAAATGGTCGAAAAATAGTCGGAAATGGTTTGTCGGTAAATGATCGGTAAATGGTCGGTAATTTACCGACCAATTGATTTTTTGTCGGTGAAATAATTACCGACCGGGAAAATTGCGACTAAATAATTTGGTCGGTAAATGGTCGATAATGGGTTTACCGACCAAAAAATACTGTTTACCGACCAAAAAATTGGTTGGTAATTCGGTGATTTTTAGTAGTGTCAATCATCGGAGTCGGCCTAATTGATATATATATCGAAGGGTTGTCCACAAATAAAAACTAAGGTTCTCATACGTGGCTTAGGCAGGTGTGAGAGAGTCGGGGAGGACTCGGGATATGAGATGATCAGTTAGACATTCAAGTAGGATCATGCATTTACTTGAATGTGTGTTTATTTTGGAGCATTGCATATGCACTTAGTTGGAGAGTAGCCCACTTAGGGTAATTCCACTACTGAGCATTAGTTCACCCTGTCGAGGGATACTATTTTACAAGTACAGGGAACGTGCGAGGAGACGGTTCATCATAGAGGCCGTTTAGAAGAAAGCCAGAATGTGGCTTTGATGGTTTTGCATGTATTAGAATTCTAGTATTTTAATATATGTGTTGTATAAGAGTAGATCATTAACTCTTGTAACTATGATATATAGTTGGTATGTTTTATGAGTATTGATTATTGGTCCAAGTGGCCGTTTTACTCATGTGATGGATTATATTGGATAGTTGGGATATATGTTGTGAGTATAATGCAGGGGCCCAAGAGGTCATTTTTACTTGGTATAGTTGTATATGAGACCCTGTGTGGTCATTGTGTATATTGGGACAGGTTATATACATGTGTTGTATTTGGGTAGAGCTCCTCGTACAAAAGAAACTCTGCCTGATTTTCGTGAAATATGTCGAGTCACCCGGCATTCACTAGTGTTTCTACGGGTTGACGAGTAGTCAACAGACCCTCGGGATTTGGGGCGTCACAAATTCAAGCAAAATTATTAATTCAATTTGAGCATGAACATATTTTTGAAGAGTGCTCCTACAGGTTACAGCCAGTCAACATTATTTTCTTGGATTTAAGAAATTTAAGTAAAGGCTGTTTTTAAGGTGGGTTATGACTGCCTCAATTTTCAAATCCAAGTGATGCAATTTCTAATAGGGGGTGTAATTAGTGTTCACGGGTCTTGTCAATAATCGGGTTTTTTTATAGTATTTGTCAATCCGAATACGACACGAATAATAAATCAGTTTGAAATAACAAATTTAAACACGACTAAATTAATTATCGGGTGATATGATACGACACATATAACTCATTTATTAATTTGATAATTTAAAATAATATAAATTATAATTAATTCACCAATATTTAACACAACTAATATATATATAATGAGTTAATCTAGGTTAAATATTAATTAACATAATAATTAAATAAGTAAATATAAGTCAAATTTGTATTATGTGGATTGACAAGAATATAACTCGTTTATTAAATGACTTATACCCAGTGCTGCAATTTGACTTAACGATTATACTCAACCCAAATCTACAAAAATCGTGTCGAATTCATATCGTGTTCACAAGCCATGCCAAATTTTACCAACCCTAATTTCTTGTCATCTCCATTTCTTCAATGTCATTATTCATTTCAATGAATAAATATCACATAATTTGTTATGAAGTGTATATGCAGACATTAATCAATATTGGGCCCATCAACTATTGGCCCAAAAATCTGGCCTTTGTCCCGCCCTAACCAGCCCAGTTCTCTTATAAAAGACCAAAGCAATTAATCAGTTAATTATATTATATTATTTATACAATAGCTAAAGTTTTGTTTGGATGCTTTTAGGAGCAAGAAATAATGATAGTTATTATATAAATACAAGAAGTCTTAAATCTTACCTTGTTAAAAAAAAAAAAGAAGAAAAAATTACTACTTCAAAGACATAAAATCCTTTAATACATCTTATAAGAAGAGTTTTATATTTATAACAAAAATTATATATTTTATTTATTTATTAAAAGTAAATTCAATGAATCTAAAAAGATAGAATATCATTAATTCACTAATTTTATGATAGATTATATTAAATAATTTATCTCCATTTATTATATTCATATTTATCTATATAATATTATTCCAATAATTAGACGAATTACTACTTTTTCATTATTAGAAATTTAAACCATTTTTTTGTACAATGGTTCAAATTCTAAAATTTCAAATAGACTATTTCAAATAGAGGTGGAACATGGGTCGAGCGATTCATCCCACTTTAGCCTGCAAGCTTGGAGGGCCTTTTTGGAAAAATGGTGGCCCAAAAAGAACTCGGGCCTATTTGCCCAACTCAAATAAGTCACGATCCATTTGGATTCGGGTCAACCCAACCCGATTTGCCCATTTTATTATTATTATTATTTTAATGACTACATAATAATTTTAAGTTGTTAAAAATATTTGCTTTTCTATTATGAAAAATATAAAATTGATGTTTAAAGGAAAAAGAATATTAATTATAATGATTTTTAATAAAATAAAATAACACTAATATGAAATTAATTTAAAAAGAAAAAAAAATAAAATATAGCTAAAATGATTTATTATATAATCTTTTAAAAACATAAAAATAAACTATAAATATTTCAAACAAAAATTTATTTTGAAAAAAAATAAAAATTGTAAATTATTATTATTTTAAATTTTAATGTCGGTATTTTGTCTCGATGTTTGCATTAAATGAGAGCCAAGCAAAGTTAGTCAAAAGTTAACCCAAATAAAGAGTATGCCAAATTGGCTCCGCTCCTTTGTAATACCATGGTTTCTACATCTCATAGGATTTACCTTGGATGAATTAGCAATTACTCAGCAGATGTTTTGGGTGAGCTTGAAATGATATTTTTTTGTAATTCGGATTGGACACTTGAGCCAAACGGTTTGGGGTAACCTAGTCAACCCGGTCAGATTTATAAAAATAGAAATGAATGATTCTCACTTCTTTTTGATGCATTGCATTATCAATTTGATCTTCACTAAAAAAATAAAAATGAATATGATGGTGGCTTATTGCTTCAAGAGTTTGCTCGTGCTAAGGAATTGGCATGGGCCACGGGATTTACGGGTGTTTAATTTTGCTTTATTGGGGAGAAGCAAGGGTGGAACTTCATTCTGCTTGACACTTTGGTAGCTCGTTTGTTGAGGCCAAATATTTTCCTCATGGAAGCTATCTCTCGTCATCACTGGGAAGTAATCCGAGTTTTGTTTGGCGTAGTGTTTGGAGCGCGAAAGAAGTTGTCAATAAGGGTACTCGATGGAGAGTGGGGGATGGTAAATCCATTTATGTATGGAGGGATGCCTGGATTCGTGATCTGCTGGTTTTTAAAGTCGAGAACCAATCAGGTCTTGGCCTTGAAAACTTAAAGGTTTAGTTTGTTGTTAGATCACGGGGAAGAGGATGGGATTCGGATCTGGTTCACTCTATCTTTGAGAATAATGTTTCTCTGGTGTTGTTGATCCCATTAGCAAAGTCTCGGACTACTCGGAGCTTCTTGATGTGGCATTATTCAAATAACGGTTTATATCTGATAAAATCATGCTATACGAATGTTGTGGGTAGCCTTTGTAGGCTGAATCTAGGTTATATGTCTCTAGTTGGAAGAAGTTGTGGAAATTATTTCTTCCCCTTAAAATAATTTCCTTTTATAGCGTCTTTGTAATAGTTGCGTTCTTGTTCGGTCGTTCTTTGGATAATTATGAATTTACTTGACTTGTTGTGTGTTGTGTGGGCGGGGTCAGGAGCATTCGCATCTGATACATGATTGCGTATTAGTCCTCGTGTTAATTTCTAGCGCTAAAGTGGTTAAGCGAGTCATTGACCCATAGAGTTTCTGTTTAGTTGCTAAAGTTGATTGATGATCTTGATCCCAGGCGTAATGTGTTCGGTATTAATGATTCTATGGTGTGTTTGGAAGCGACAAAACGGAAGCTTTGGGAGAACTCTTCACTTCAGTGAGGCGGTGGTAGGGTTTGTGTTTTCGAGTTAGGCGTCGAGCCGTCTTTGGTGCATCTTCCTCTGGCATTCAACGTGCTCATGGACCTCACAGCTTTGGTCTCGGCCTCCTAGTAAGGTTGTTGAAGTGCAATGCGGATGCGACATTGTTTCATGATCTATCGGCTATAGGTTTGGGAATGGTGTTGAAGGAATGATGGCCAGTTTACGCATGCGAGCGTTGCGGATGCCATTATCTGTGGTCTCAAAGAAGCTGAAGCATTAGCACTCCATGAGGCCCTTCTTTGGGCTTTATCTTTGAAATTGGCTGATGTGGAGTTTGAAACGGATTCTCTATTAGTTGTTAACAGTTTGTCTTCACACTCTTTAGATTGTTCTGAATATGGTTTTTTAATTTCGGACTGTGTGCGTCTTAGAGGTAATGGTAATTACGCTATTCGGTTTGTAAAGAGGCAAGCAAACAAGTGTGCTCATGTTCTAGCTAGACATGCTTGTTTCAACGCTAGTCTCTACGAGTCCTTTATCATCCCTTCTTGGTTGGAGGAGGTGATTCTTTCTTATTTATCATCTACTTAATGAAGGTTCTTCATTGTTTATCAAAAATAAAAATAAAAAAGTTTGCTTTGCTTTGGTGGCATACATGCATGCAAGTTCATTCGATGAGTCAGGTTGTATGAACCTGTGTTTTTAGTTGTTCAATTAATTTTTTTTCTCAGTATTTTCCCGTGTTTTTATTTTTGGGGCCAAATTCTTATGGGATTTTGGTATATTTTCATAGCTGCTGGAGTCTGTCTAGGAATCTTTGTGAATTTAGGTTGAAAAGATACGATAATAGCCTTATCTTACGAATGATGATAAATCTAACGACTATATCATGCCCATGTTTGATAATATATTATAAGAATTTAAAAAAGAAAAAAGATATATATTTTAATATTTGATATTTGTTTTAAATATTTTTAAAATAACATATTTCTATATCAAACTATGAAAATTACTCAAATTAGAGAAAAATAAAATCGATTGAGACCTTCTTAGGTAATTTATCAATAGTTCTATTCAAAGTATTTTAAGTAAAAGTTCTTTTTAGAAGCATTTTTAAGAAAAATCACTAATAAAGTGTTTCTCCGGAAATCATATAAGTCATTTTCCAATATCATGGAATAATTTTTCACATTTTAAAAAGTGTTTTCTAAATTTTATCAAATACCTAATATTTTTACAAAAATATTTTAAAATCTAAAAAACTTTCTAGGATCAATGCCAAATAAGACCCCAATTTATTCCCATTGAACTCCAATCTAATTGGTTGAGGCGTATTTCCAGTTATGCAATTTATTAAAGATTTTTCAGAATAATTATATTAAATATGAATATAATAGGAAGGAAACATGTCATAAACTTTCACAAATATTTCTTAATTTTTTTAGAAAGAAAAGACCAATTTGAATTGTTGTTCTATCTATTAAACCAATTTACATCATCCAATATCAAAATTTGATGACAGATGCAGTCACTGTGGATTAGGGAAATGAGACATACCAACCTAGGAATCTATGTGGATATGTACTCTAGTCCCTCTTTGAATTAGATAAGAGTCCAGATGTGTTATCTGTGGGATTTTTTCTTTGTCATGTACTTTCCCATGTAGCGTGCCGAAATATCTGCTGCGAGTTTCGGCGTGTTTAGAGATTATTTTGTAAGCGTAATTTAAATATTTTCAGCGAGTCCATCCAGCATGACAAGATCTAATTTACAAGATTTAAGGATAAGGTGTAAGATTGTCAGAAGGACATAAAGTCATGGATTGCTTGGCAAGATTTGAGGCCAAATAGAGCCAAAGAGAAGTTTATTTATAAATGAGGAAGGAGTTATGGAGCTTAAAGCAAATAAAGAAAGAACCCAAAAATGGGTTTTATTTAAAGGCCAAACATGGCCTTATGAAGTATGGGAGAAAGGCAAATTTGGTCTCCAAAGAGAAACGGTAGAGAGAGAGAAGAGAAGGAGAAGAAGAGGAAGAGGGAAGAGAAGAAGAAGAGGAAAGAAGAGAAGCCATGATAAAAAGGTATGAAGCTAACCTTGATTATAAGTTCTATGAGATTTAGCATGGATCTTTGGTTTTGTATGATTATTATCTTGTCCCAAACCCTAGTTTGGCTAAAGTTCATCCCCGAAACCATTAGTTATGTAATCAGGTGGATAAAACGCCCAAAAAGAGTACAAGAAACATGAAAATCCTCTCTTTGAGGATGGTGATAGTTTAATGTGATAATTGAGTTAGGGTTGGAACAAACCCTAACTAATCACCATATTTGGTTTGTGTATGAGTTATAACCCATATTAGAATGGTATTGGGAGAAATTCATGGAAAAGTTTGAAAGATACACTTGTAATGAAAGAGGAATTGAGTAGAAAAGAGTTGCAGAGAAATATGGAATGATTTTTGATGTGTGTTTGAAGTATAGAATTGAATTGGGTAGCAAAGTATGGAAAAATGTGAAAAACACACGATACAGGCATTTCGGGGGCGTATGCCAGTGCGCGCGGGTAATGTGCCGTGCCATCGAGAACCAAATGTGTGTAAGGTACGTTGAGGGGTGTCTTAGATACGCGCAATTACCATTTTCTGAGTTTAATGATTTCTGGTATTTTAGTGCGGCACTCATTTCTATCGATTTGAGTGATTCAAGTTTCTGGTTAAATAGAGCTTCAGGGAAGAGAACCAAACCTATAGAAATAGGCATCGTCAATTCTGACTCTAAGTGGTCCTAAATTCACTCAAAGTGGGAGTCGTGTGCAAGCCCGATTCCTGCATCAGATCATAAGTAATGAATTTTTTGAGCGGCAACTTGAGTTACGGTGCTCGATTTAGGTGATTCCAATTGGGATGAACCCTTCTCACCTTAGCTTTAAGGTACAAAGAAACGTTATGTGAAATGGAGACGAGCCTTTGATGAGTATTTCAAGCTAGTCCCTCGGATAAAATCGGTAAAATGACTAGTTGGCATGAAAATGCCATAACTTTAGTTTAGATGATCCGATTGGATCGATTCCAATTCTTGGGTAAGTAGATTCATAGAAGAATAAGAATACATGAATAAGGTGTGATTACATAGCATCTGCTTTACCGATTATATGAAATACGTCTGTCATGAACCGCATAATGTAGCCAAAATGCCATTTATTATAAAATAGTAAGTTATTGAACTCATATAATTGCAAAGCGCCTAAGACCGGTTATTGAATGACGCCGTCCTTTGTTACATAGGCGGGTACGTTAGTATTCGGTACTCTGATTAGTGCGCGGCACTCGTGATGCTTGGCACATTAGGTATACGCCTCCCAGTTAGTACTTGGTACTCGATTAGTCACATTGACACTTTCCTACTCGATTAGCCCGGCACTCTGCTTTTGTCTTCTGACACCCCTCAATCACATCTTGTCTGTTTGGAGTGCTGTGTCTTTGTCATCCTACTCATTAGTAATGCCCGAGTCTGACAATCAACAATTATATGATAAGACTACGAATAAGAATAAGAATTGAATGGTAAAGATCTGAATGTACCTACGGGTACCTCACGTATATGTTGTTAGTACCTCACGGGTACCTGTATTTGATACGTAGTACCTACGGGTACTCCGTCTCCCGATTAAGTTACGTAGTACCCACGGGTACCTGCGTATTTGTTACTGCGGTGCTTCTTGGTACTCACATGTCTGATTAAGTTACATGGGTACTTACGAGGGTACTCCTGGCCTGCGATTAAACTCTGTAACTCCTACGGGAGTCCCGAATGATAATAAGCCTGTTATAATTATAAGTTCTGAATAAGAATAAGCTCTGTAACTCCTACGGGAGTCCCGTATGAACATACGTACGTATAAATATAAGTTACTTGCATAAGAAGAAACTCACATGCTCTGAGGGGTCGAATAAGTATAGAATCGATAGTACCTAAAAAGAGGGTATGCTCGTATCGATAAAATAAGTATATGTATACAGTATGATCATTTGTACTGCTATGGACTAATGTCCATACCTTATATGTATCGCATCGTGATCGACCTTGTATGTGAATCAGTTATGATTGGATTAGACTTACTTATTGTACCTCACAGATTTTCCTTCGCCTGAGATAAGATCAAGTAAGATAAGTATAATATTCAGTAAGACCGGTATAAGTTAAGTAAGACCGATTATAAGTTACGTAATACATGTATGAGATCTGAAATACATGTATAGGATTACTATGTCTACGTATAAGATCAGAAATACAAGTATGTGCATAGGAATACGTATAAGTTCCATAAGACCAATATAAGTTCGATTAATATACATGTAAGATCCCGAAATACATGTATAAGTTAATACAAGTATAAGAAGTTAGTAAAAGACGGGATATCTTACATTAGAGCAATTATAAGATCGATACCCGATTATAAGTTTTGTAGTATACGGTGCCAGTATAAAGGTAAATTCCATGATACGATTATCACGTTCACTTATCTCATTAGTACCCTACGAGTACCTCCAGAGATAAGTGTAAACTCCAATGAGTATAAGTATGAGCTTTGTAGTACTTTAAGGGGTACCTTGGTATAAGCATAAGTTGTTGGGCTCTTCAGGAGATGCGAGATGAGATATAAATACCAATACGTGCATAAGTATCTCTGTATAAGCATAAGCTATGTAACTCCTATGGGAGATCTGAACCAGTATAAGATAGATAGAAGTATGAGTACGTGATAAGTACCTCGGTCTAAGTATATGTATAAGTTCAGTACCGTTTATAAGGAATCTGAATAGGTATAAATATGTTTCCTACAGGAGATAAGTATCGATCAGCTTGAGTCTGATATATGTCCTTTGGGAGATGCGAGACAGGTATAAATTACGAGACAAGTGATATCGATTATAAGTTCGGATATACATGTCATTTGGGGAGACTGAATAAGTATTCGTCGTCTGACATAAGTATGTGTCTATGGGAATTGGAATAAGGAATAAGTCACATGCATCGGAGTATAAGATCTGCCACAGTATAAGTTTGTTATAAGTATGAAGTTCGATCTGAGTATACGAGATATACACGAGAAAAAGCATAAGTTTATTACAAGGATAAATTATACATGTAAATGTGTTATAGATTCATAAAAATTTGGATATCTGTTTCATTATATGTTAAATGATTCGGTATAAATGCATGTGTATACGTATAAGTTATAAGATATGTTTCCCACTAAGCGTAAAAGAGCTTAGCACGGGTTCAATCAGGTGTAGGTACGGGAGAAGGCGTCGTAAGACATCATATCTGTTTGGGCGGCACATTGAAGTAGGGAGTTCACTACATGTAGGTTAGTGCTCACGAGTTGTAAATGTAAAAGTATAGTTTTGTATTTGTAAATGGGACTCGGTAAATGAGTATAGATTTTGATGGACACCACTCCGGTGGTAGTTCTTTTGATATGTAAATGATATTTTAATTACGATATGATGTGGGCGGCAAAAAAAAAAAATCAGGTAAGAGTCCCGAGTATATGGTCTCGCACCGGTCGGTTGAATCCTTGTCGGGTCGGACCCAATCGAGTGTGACATTCTAAGATTATTTAAATTATATATATTAATTAATTTTTTTATTGAATAAGAAAAATATATATATTGATTTTGTATTCCTTTACCGGCTTTTGTTCATACGTATATGATATTGTCTCCATCGATTCCACACAAAAGTATAGAGTGATATAAGCCCAGAAAAGTTCTCTTATCAATCAGATTGGTCTTTTGGGTTGGGTTTTTTGATTGGGCTTGAGACCCTATAAAAGTGGATTCGGAATGAATGCTAGCCAAAGTATGAGCCATCCAAAATGAATACCGTTCGCGGAAGTCCGATTTATCAAGAGGTATGGAATGATATGATCTCACATTGGTTCCATACAAGAGCGTGGAGTAGTACTTAAGCTTAAGAGGATCTCTCACCTAAAACTGTTTTTTGCGGCCAGTTAAACTTCCTTAAATTTGGAGATAAGAGGCAAATGAAAAATAAATTTGGGTTGGTGGATAGAATGTGGGAGTAACCCCAGCGACCTTTCAATCAACTACCTTCTTTGCTTTACTCTCCTTCTTCAAGCCCTTAAGCCATTTGCTATTTTTAGCAAAACCTGCTAACTGACCCTTGAAGATCCCCAGGCCTACTTTTATTTTTTAATTCTGGGATTTTCTATTTTTAGCATATTTCCTTATCTCAAATATAAGTAGTTGCCCCATGAAGCCATTCATATACCACAGCTTTCCTTGAATTCCACCAATACTTTTTCATTTAGATTAAATGTCTCTTTCCCATAGGGCTGGCTATGTTGTCGGAGTTTTGATCACTCTACTGGCTCTTGTTTGTCAAGCTAGGGTTCATTCTCATGGCCAGTTTGTTAGAACAGAGGGAACTCGGTTTGTAGTTCATGGAGTGGATTTTGTTTTCAATGGTTTCAATTCATACTGGATGATGCATGTTGCAGCGCTGAGCCTAGTAAGGAAGGCGCAAGGTCTGGAACCTGCGTTTTGGGAGGCCGCCGGTGCGGCCATCAGTGTGTCAAACTTGGGCTTTAGTAGGAGCGATAGGCGCTGCAGATATCTCGGTGTCTACGATGAACGTGTCTTTCAGGTATAAAAAATAGGAAGAATTATGTTTATACGCAGAAATTTAGTTCAGGAGGGTCATATATTGACAGACTTGAAATGTTAGCCTAATGAAATAAGATTTTATTGATTCAGGGGATATAATTAAAATTGAGTTCGAATCCAATTGACAAGAAGTGAGAATTTTGCAAAAAAATTTGGAGAGGGCATATGGCCCCTTGGGCTAAGCCTAGGTCTATCACTTTTTATATGCATGCAAGACAGTCTAATGTACATAAAAGATGTATCCTTAATTAGAAAATTTCCTCCAATATGCGCTAATTGATTAATGTAATAGCTTCTTGCATTACTATATATATACTAGTACTGAAGAATTTTCTGCTTAAGGATACATTTTTTATGCATTACGTTGTCTTGTTTCCCTGTTTAACTTACCCTTAAAATTAATGCTATGTTGCTGTAGTCACTGTTATTATAAGATGAAAGCTGATTGTACGTACATAATGGAATTTAGGCACTGGATTTTGTGATTTCGGAGGCAAGTCGAACTGGAATCGCTTGATTTGAGTTTGTGAATAATTTCAAAGACTATGGAGGCCGTCCGCGGTATGTTGAATGGGCTCGAAATGCAGGAGTACTGAATGTTAATGGAGAGGATGATTTCTACACAAACCCAACAATGAAAGAGTATTACAAAAACCATGTTAAGGTATGGGAAAAAAAAATGAGTACATTATTTTTCATGCAAATATGATTTGTTTTATAAGTGAAATAGTCGATTTTTTCCGCTATATGGATAGTGAAAGTTACTGCCAGGTTGAACACCGTCACTAAAATTGCATACAAAGATGATCCTACGATCATGGCGTGGGAGCTCATGAATGAGCCTCGTTGCCAAGCTGATTCCTCGGGAAGAATGGTTAACGTAAGCTTTGATACTCATAGATATTATATAGGGTGATTTGATAAAAAGATTTTTTAAAAACTAAATTTCGGATATATCTAACCCTTCATTATTTTTGACAAAAGTATCCTCATTTTGTTGTTGTATTTTGTTTTTATTTTTGTAAAAATAGCCCTCTTTTTCAAGTCGTAGTAATCACAAAAAATAACATAAGCATTTTTTATCAAAATGAGTTATTTTCATGAAAAAAAATATTGAAAGGAGTTAGATTTGCCATGTTGAGTTATTAGAGTTTTTAATCAAATATTTATATTATATATAACCAGGAAATAAACTGAGTGTTAAACTAAATAAACTCAAATATTAATTGACAGGGTTGGGTTCAAGAAATGGCAAGTTTTGTGAAATGCTTGGACAACAAGCACTTGCTTGAAATAGGCATGGAAGGATTCTACGGCGACTCCATGCCGGAAAAGAAGATCCGTAATCCTGGTTACCAAGTTGGAACTGATTTCATGCCAACAATCTCATCAAAGAGATAGACTTTACCGCATACATGCATATCCCGATATTTGTTATACTTAATAAGCTGATTCATTACCTAAAACTCCAAGTTAGTTTAAATAAAAACCCGAAAACATTTGGATCATATGTTAATAACATGCCATATGAGTAGTGGAAAGGTTGGAACTTTCCAAAGAATTTATATTTCTCTCTAATTGCTCCAAAAAGAATTGTCAATCTTTTATGATTACAAGCTTCAATTTATACTACTTATGCAGATTGCTACATAGGCTACTACAATTGGTTCGTAATCCTTAATGTGACACACGTCGGGGTAGAATGGTTGGTATTGGGGGATTAAGTTAGCAGAATCCACGATCACCTATGTGTCTTCCCACATTCTTGTTTGATTGATTCTGTAGCTTCTAGGGTGATCAAGTCTATCCAGTTTGAGTGGGCTAGGTTGGTGCCTGATGTGAGAGATAGCATGACCTAACTCCTTTGCTCTTATGTTTGATGTGTATCTAATGGGTATTGAGTTTGATGCCACGGGATTGGGCTTGGGCTTCCCGGTTATTCGGGTTGCTCATGTGCGATGCACATGGGATTAGACTTATCCCATTCCAAGTAGCATTAATAATTGATTTCCAATTCATGTTGTACATATTTGATCGAAGATTATGTTATTGTAGGCTGTCCGGACAAAATGATTCTGCTCAAATGGCTTTTATGCAAAGGTGGATGGAAATTCACTCCATAGATTCAAACAGAATACTGAAGAAGCCACTGGTCTTAGCTGAATTCGGAAAATCGAACAAAGATTTCGGACACAGCTTGGGTGCAAGGGATCAGTACTTGATCACAGTCTATGAAAGCATGAACAAGTTTGAGCGGACCTGAGAAGGGATTGGTGGCAGCCTTGGTTGGCAGCTCATGGGAGAAGGGATGGACTCATACGGCGATGGATATGGTATTATCTTATCACAGCATGCTTCAACAAGGGGGGTAATTTCGGCAGAGTCACATAAAATGACAACTTTTGGCCGTATGTTGCTAGGAAGAAAACATTGAAAGTCGGTTTCTTGAACGCCTGGCGTCATCTCAACTCTTGTTCTCCCGTTTAGTCATGATCCGCTGGATAAATAGATTAGTTTTCAAATCCTATATCATCAGGGTTTTCCTTCTATTTATCAAAGCAAGTATAATCTATTGTATTCTGAGTAGTCGAGTGAGTTGAAGTCAGAGCCTGGTGAAGCTAAAATTCTTTTTAGCAGAGTAGGATATATTCAATAAAAGACTGGCAGTCTGATGTATGTTGTTTTATCAGTTTTGAGAAAATTTCGGTTTGAATCTTTGTTGTCCTTAGTTTTCTTATTGAGGTTGTTGAATCTGTTGCTATCTTGACTAAGAATATTACCATTGATTAACAACACCAATAGGGATGTCTAATTCAGTGTGCATATGTGATTTGAGAGAAAAGAAGTACCTTAGAAAGAGAGAGATTATAGAAAATAGGTCTAGATAAGAATGTATATCACAAAAATACAATTAAACAATATGATAATTAATTGAAGATGATGTTCAGGATGAAGACTATTTGAATTGGTTTGGCCTGCAATCAAATTAATAAGAAAGTAGAAAATTAAGACTGCTGAAAGTATTTTTGAAAACTATTTTTGAAAAATGTTGTCACACTTGACATGTAAATAAAAAGACTACTAGGATTTGAAATCCTTTTAATGTTATTTTATAATTTTTAAAATTTTCTTGTGATGCTACAGTGATAATTATTTTTCTTTATTTATATAGTATTTTTTTAAAACAACACCTAGAAAAACAAGTAATGACAATTGGAAATAACAAATATATGTTATTAGAAAACACTATACTTTTGTATTGTGTAGCTATTTCAAAATTTTATTTTAAAATTTTTGATTTGATTTAATTTTTAAATATATGTTTCCACTTAAATTCAAGCAAAATTATGAATTCATTTTGGGTAGGATCAAGACCTACCTTTCTTTTGTTTTCATTAAACAACTCTCCTAAAAACTCAAATTTGTAGGATTTTAATTTAATATAAATATCATGTTTTTAACACCCTGCAGCATGATGTTTTGTTTTGCTTATAGTTTAATGTGATTGAATCCTTGAATATTTTCCCCTTTTGTTTTCTTGTCTATTTTCTTATTATTTTGGTACTGAGAATATTTTCTCAAGGCTAGTGTATTCTTCAACAGAGTTTCAACCCACCCCATGATGGGTCTGGAAATAATAATGAAATGTGAATTTGTTGAACTTATGTTTCATTCTTTTCACATTTGTGATCTTTTGTAAAATATCCTGAATCTGAACGTTAGACATCTTCATTATGTGGCTGTTTGAGTTGCTTGTTCCTTAGAATGAGATATTGAGGAAATATGAATCCTCATACCCCACATGCTATTGTAGGATTGATTTATCAATGAATTATGGATTTTTCATTTACTATTATGTTTAAATTATGATAACAAGCAGGAAAATGTGTCATATTATTCAACTTATTATAGGATTGAATTTATTATTGATTTATCTATGAATTACGGATTTTTCATTCACTGCCATGTCTAAAATTTGAATAACAAAAGAAGGAAAATGTGATCAGATAATTTAACTTATTTTTGTGAATCACTCCTCTTACAATTTATCACATAAGAATTGATACATGAATATAGCAAGAATGTGAGGACCGCATCACATGGGTTTTGTGATGTGAGAAAAATTATGGTGCTATTAGTATCTCATGAATTAGTAATATAATTGTAATGTCATGGATGTCATTTTTATTTTCTTATTTTAAGAGTTGAGGTCAAAATTTTCCTTTTAAATAATTGAGATATCGACACATTAGGATTTTTTTTTTATTCCACTGTACTTTGTAATCTTTCTCTGATTCATAATTTGTAATATTTCTCATATTCATAATGAAACTTTCTTCTTTATCCATGGTTTTTTCTTATAAGGGTTTTCACGTGTTTAATTCTTTATTTCGTATTTCATTATTGTGCCATTGATTTCAACAAAATCAATAGGGAACAATAAAAACTTCAAGAAAATGGACTTCAGTGTCAGGCTATAAAGAAACATGACACTCCTATAGAAAGGATTGCCGAGGGTGAGATCAGCCATTGAAATCATTGAAAAGCTAGATTGCAACAGAAAGAGAAATCACATTCTCTAGAGAGAAATAACTCCTTTACGGAATGATAAATCAACGAGAAGGCGTGTTTACAGTGATGAGAGATCAAATGAAACCATTGAACGATTTCTAGGTTGTGAAACTAGAGAAAGTGATGAGTTTTCCTATGCGAAATCTGGAGCCTGTAAGAAGACAATAAACGAGAAAGATTATCATTATGAGAAAGCAAAATCCTGACACGTCTATGGAAAAAGTTCTCAAAGTAGCTGTCAATACATATACCTTACTATTGAATTTCCCGCCAACCTCACTACTTATTCAGACAAAATGTTTAATACTGCAGTCAAGCTCGTACTACATATGCTCTGAAATCAATGACGTAATTTTCTGCACTAAAGTAATTGTCGCCTATGTACCAAAAGCTTGGATAGATATTCAGTGTCTTCTCCAGAATATATAGTATATCCATCGAACAAATTTGCAAGCCCCAACCAGTTACAGCAAATATCTTCTTCATCTTCGTCTTCCATACTTTAGCCATCTGGGGCGTCAACTAACATTGTACACTAACATTCTGTGTAAATCGTATCCGTGTGGATCGCTACTGATCAGTGAACTGTGTGTGGTGATAAGCTTGTTTGTGCACTGGCACTACTAGCATCTTCTGCGATGTTATGTGGTATATAAGATGGAAGCCACACTCACTCACTTCTACCGGTAAGCCTTCAAGCCCATGGAGATAGGCAGGACATCTCCATTTGTTTTGACCAATAGTGTTCTGAGATACCAACCTTGGGATGTCATCCACACACATTTCATTTAGGTTCAACACAAATTTGGCAGCAGGAGAAGCAGATCTTATCACATCCCCATGGATCTTTCACACCACAGAAATTCAATTTGCAGTTAAACCAGCTTGACCAAAGATACAAACAGAATTATAGAAAATCCTAAGAGAGTCATTATTTTGTGCCAATTTGGAAGAAGCTCTAGTACTATTTGAGGTCTTTTTCTCGTTGTCTTATCCATGGAATTCATTATTTCCTGGAGTAAAGAACTTTGATTAACAATTTCCAATACTTATTCACATTTCCAGCTCCTATTACAGAAGAAGAAGGATTAATAAATACAATGTTGTTATTGTTATTCATAGAGAAGAAAGGGGTAAATTGTGTGATAAAAATCATACCTCAATTGCTGATTTGAAGCATTTGAGCAAAAGAGAGAAAACCAAGAAGATGTGGACTTCTAGAATTCTTAACGTAGGTGGAGGTGATTTGGAAATTATTTGAAGCTTGGGGCAGTGACTCAGTCACGGACTCTCGATTTAAGATCGAATGATGTCTGCCATATGCTACTAAAACAGCTGATGCTTAGATTAAAGAAAGACAGCCCAAAAACTCCCCCCCGAGACTCTAGACATTTACAAACTCCCCAGATTCTCAGGAAAAATTCATAAGTTCTGTGCAAGAGATCAACATATAACCGCTTAAAGGCTCAACTTACAAATGCTTTCTGGAATGTTAACCGAGTTGTTGCAGATTTTCAAGTTCCCACCCAAATCAAAATTATCTTCCATTACCATATTCTCAGATTTCTGAAACACCTTAAGTTTGAACAGCTAGAGCAAAGAGAGAGTTATAGAAATTTCAAATAACCAATGCTTTCAGGAAGACGCACAGGTTGTTGCAACATAGTAGATCCAAATATTGAAGCCCTTGTAGATGTTGAATTGATTCTATTACTTCTTCTGTAGCCGTTCTATCAAAATACAGTTCTTTTAAGTTTTCCTGTCCACAAGGATTTGGAAGGCCACCAACTGAGCAACCTGAGCAGAGATTTGTAAGGGATTTCAACTCACATATGCTACTTGGAAGACTCTAAAGTTACATTTACAGCGTCTCAGATTCAAAAGTTGGAGCCCTTGTAAGATTTTCAACTGATGGTAGTAGTTCTTCTATAGCAGATGCTTTGATCAAAATTTACTAAACTTTCCATATTCTCCCATATTTCCGGAAACTCCCTTAGATTTGAACAGCCAAAGCAAGAAAGATTTGTAAGAGATTTCAAAGTACAAATGCTTCCTGGAAGACGCTCAAGGTTGTTGCAATTTTCTAGATTCAAGATTGAAGTCGCTGGATTTTGGTGCAGTGCTGGTAGTTCTTCTATGGCAGTTCCATCTAAATGAAGCTGTTTCAAATTTTCCATGTCCTCTCAAAGGTTTCCGGGAATATGGTGAGAACCAGCCTGAGCAAGAGGCTGTAAGGGTTTCAGCTTGTATGCTACTTGGAGACTCGTAAGGTTTTGCACCCTGTAAACATAAGCTATCTGCCAGGTTGTAAGGAACCCTCAATATTAGGTAATTCATTGTTGTCATCTTCATTTACACAAAGCTTTAGTTGGGATTTCTCATTCTGTTGACACTCCCAACAAATAGTTGCCGTCATTGCTTTACCAAGGTTGTGTTCATGAGCATGGGCATATATAAGATGGATCCCACACTCCTACATTTTAATTGCTTTACCATCTAAGGAGCCACAAAAAGGAAGCCTTCAATTGCTTCCATTTATTTGAGTGATACTCCTTCTCAATAGCCACCTTAGGACAATAAAACATCCACATA
This sequence comes from Tetrastigma voinierianum, assembly GCA_016808115.1. Taxonomy (NCBI): domain Eukaryota; kingdom Viridiplantae; phylum Streptophyta; class Magnoliopsida; order Vitales; family Vitaceae; genus Tetrastigma; species Tetrastigma voinierianum. The sequence continues at coordinate 729,728 of JAEQBH010001395.1, read as the reverse complement.
ACATTGGAGCAGTAGCAATTGAACTTAATCGGGAGATCAGCCACCAACTGACATTCCTGACCAAGCAAACTCAGATTACAATTGAAGTAAGTTCCATCCATCTCCATTCTCGCCTCAGATTCATTATCATTTAGTACTGGATGATCATAAATAGAGTACAAAACAAAACCCAACAAGTCACTATCTTTGTACCAATCTTGGGGAAGCTTTTGCTACTACTTCATATCCCTTTTCTGAGGCCTTATCCATTTAAATTTCACCACTTTCGGAAATAAATACACTAAGTCCCACAGAAGTTGGTTCTCGAACATCAATCATGCATTCCAAATCCTGCAGAAGATAAAATTAACTTATAAATTAATCAATCCCTCATGTCTCTGCATGCAAAGAACAAAAAAAAAAAAAAAAAAAAAAAAAAAAAGGAAAAGAAAAAAACCAAGTAGTGGTAGGGAATCAAAATTACTGAATCACTGCTTCAAGGCATTTGAACAGCGAAGATGAAGTAGACGTGATGAAGTTCAACCATCTACACCCATGTACATCTAAGACTTGCAAACTGGATGGGCTCTACAATTTGTACAAGTCCTGGGCAGTGACTCAAGTCAAGGACTTTCAACATAGAAAGTTGATTGATCTAGTAGGTATGCTCCTAGAACCATTCTCCTTTAGAACTAATTGTTTCAGAGATGATAGGCGTCAAATTTCATTGGGGATTCCTCCATCTATTTGCACTAACTTAGATCTAATACTTGTAATGAGTCCAAGCAGCAAATATCACTCATGATTACTTCTCGCATGAGATTTGACTCAGAAAGATATAGCAATTTTAAGGAGCATAAACCCGACAAAGAAATCAACTGGCAACACATTGGATTTAAGCCATCAGCGCAAAGAAACTTCTATCTTTTTAGCCTCCCCAGGTTTTGTGGCAATTTCTGGAGATTTGAGCAGTAATTGACATTGAGACATTGAAGAAAGCATAAATTACAAATACTTTCGGGAAGGGTCATAAGTTCTTGGCAACCTTTTAGATTCAACATTTCAAGCATACTAAAATGTTCGATTGATGACGGTAGCTCTTTTACAGCTGTTCTGTCCAAGTGAAGCTCCCTTAAGTTTTCCATCTTATTCAAGACTTGTGGAAAACGCCATAGCTGTGTTGAATTAGAGCAAAAAGAGAGATTTTAGGGAGTTAGACTGAAGTCCCAAATGTTTGTTGGAAGACTCAAGGTTTTTGCAGTCTCGCAAACATAAGGTATTGACAGTATTAGCAACAGCAGTGGGTATACATGGTTGATTAGTTTGGATGACCCGCTTTAAACAAAGCTTCAAGTTTGTAACATTCATTTGACAATCAAAGCAGCTAACATCCATCCCTAGTCTGTACCATCGGATCAGCACGAATATATCGGTTGAAACACATGACACCTTACAATTTTTGTAAAGGGCCCAAGGAATCAGCTTCAAGAGATGTGAATTGATAAGAGCGATACATCTCCATAATAGCAACCTTGGCATTACATTATACTTACATTTGTTCAGAAGCATCTCCATAATGGTAGGATTTACGATTAGTACAAATTGGAGATCTTGTTAGGGTTGGGGAGATTCAAATCCATCAACAAAGGCCAATATTCATGCTAACTCAGTGGAGATCGAAGATTCAAATCAACAAAATCCTTAGCTGATTCATTCAGGGATTCCTCACCAAATTCATTCTCAGTCTCATAATTAGCAGATCCATTATCTGATTCAATCTCAGATTCATGTGCAGAATCATCGCTTTCACGTATGCCCTCACTTCTATCAAGTGGAACATAGACACAGCATATAGCAACTCCCGAGAAGTCATTATTTTCATACCAAACTTTTGGAAGCTCTATACTTATATAAGACCCCTCTTTCTGATTCCTTATCCACTCTGGGATCCCATTGCTTCCCTGAACAATACAAATTGCTTGGCCCGAGTACCAAGAATCAATCATACTTAATTTATCTGAACTTCTCTTGTGTTCCAAATCCTACAAAGAAGCACAAAGTATAAATCTTGGGCGTCTATTCCATTATATGAGTTTTTATGGGAGTTCGTAATTTATCAGTTTTTTTGGTTAAATTAGTACCTAGTTTTAACTTTATTTGATTATGCTGTTGATGAATCGACTCAATATCTCTTAGTTGCCTAATAATAAACCAACATGGAAGTGAGTGACAAGATTAAATACGAAATATGAAAGTGAGGGGAAGCTGAAACTAAAAGTGGCTTGTAGTGCTTATAGAATATATAGTCTTGTTCATTATAATGGATCTTGATTATGAGATATGACAAATGGATTTTAATATATTAATGTTTATAAATAGTGGTCTCCAAGAGAGCATCTAAATGATGCAACTAGATGGATCCACAACAAAGGCCAAGCTTACCTTATGTGCAAATTGCATAAATCCATTAATTAGTTAAAACGACATTTCACTCACGGAATAGGCATTATAATTAGGATATTAAGACTGATTTGATCAAAATGAGGATGAGCCTAGACAAAAGGAAACATGCTAGTGTTTTTGGTCTTATTCTATGATAACGTTCTACTCATTGCAAATTGACAGATATAACTATGTGTTCTTGGACACGGTCCATGGTGTGTTTGGACACTTTTGGGATGAAGTGTGTGCAAGACATATATAAAATATATGTAGTAAAGTAAAAGCATACACACAATTTTACGTGGTTTGGAAACTGCTTAAGTCTACGAGGTTGTGCCTAGATGCAAAGATTTCCATTTATATGATTCAATGTTACAATTCATCTTATGTGGTATTAGACTCCCTCTCCACCCATAACCTTTCTTGAAACCTAATCACTCATAAAGGAATTCATAATAAACTCCCTTCATTGTCTTCTCTACATCATCGCACACCCATACCCACATTACATCAATATAAGATGAAGAAAATAAAGAACATCATCATTCACACAAGGTGAAAGGTTTTTAATGTGTAATACCCCAACTAAGTATCTACACTCCGCAATCACACAAGGAGTCTACATATTGGATAATAGGACACGGAGTTAGACCCGTTTAGTTAATATTTAAACATTGTATTAGAGTGTAATTATTCTTTATAGTGAGATGTTAAATTAACTTTAGGGTGGACTATGAGGAAGGAGTTGATGACATGATTTAGGAATTTTCTTAAGCATATTTTGGTAATTTATAATGTTGCAAAAAAAGAAAAAAAAAGTGAGTGACATCTCTAGATTAGGCTAATTGATTAATTAGACAATCATGTTGATTAATTAATTAATTAGAATCCTTTTTAAGGACAACATTAAGTAGCTCGACCCTTGGTAGAAGTACTCATCGAGTTACTAAAGTTTAGTTATGAAAAAACCTATAAATACCCTCTTAAGTTTAGTTACTAAAGAACATTAAAAAAAAATATAGTTAACCTGAAAAGTGGGATAAGGTCTGAAATTACGCTGAGGTTTTGCATATGTCCCACACTTTGGTTTTCTAATTTTCAGTCTAGATTCCCACAATGTTTCTGATAGCTCACTCATTCCCCATTAAAAAAAAAATCACAGAAATTTGAAACTCGACATGTGTGAAGTGTTAAACGAGAGCCGTTTATCCATTTGTTACCTTTTCTAACGGGAGGGGCATGGGTGAGCTACCTTGGGACATATGCGAAAACCTCTGGGTATTTGTATACCTTATCCCCAAGAAAATCATACTTGATTTTCTGATTTGAGGCAATTCACTAGAGAACGCATCGGTGGCAATGAGGTCTCAATTGAGTTGTGCGCATCTAGAAGTCGTAGACTTGAAGGAAGCTCTGGAATTTGTGAAAGCTTCTTGTAGTGATTCAAGCCTAGGGCTCTTAGTTAGACAGTTGACTGATATCCACAAGCATCTCACTGAGGAATATTCCCCCTTCTTCCTCTGTATTGAAGACTCCACTTAGATCTAATACTTTTAATGAGCATAGATGGAAAATTTCATTCAAGACTCCTTCATTTAGATTGTAGTTTCTCAAACTTAATTCTTGCAATGCGTTCAATATGTTCTCTCTCTTTTTTACTCTTGGCATTAGATCGCATTGATCTAAATATAGTATCCTTAAGTGAGATAAAACTAACAAAGAAGGCAATCGACAACCGACCGATTTCAAAGAAAGAGTCTCTAGACATGGCATTCTCTCAAGTCCTTTGTATAACTGATCTCCCGAGTTTTGAGCACGTCAAGACTGAGTTGTAAAGAGAACTCAAATTACAAACCTTGATGAAAGACTCTCAAGTTTTATAATTGTTCAAACCCGAGCCACAAGGCCTTTAAATTCGATCGGCGATGGCTCTTTTATAGTTGTTTTAATCTAATCTAAGATCCTCTAGTTTTCCATGTGCTTGATTTACGGAAAACTAGTTAGCTTCAACAACCATTGCAATGAGAGTAAAGGTGTTCAACATAGATAATAGGGAAGAGTCTCGAGAGCTCACACACCCTATAGAATTCAAGGAAAAAAAAAGGTTAGTTTAATAACCTTAACATGCATGGGCACCAACCTTCAGGCTACATTTGGTTCCCGGAAATAATTGAGAGAAAATACATGAAGAGAGAAAAAGTGAAAGTATATAAAAAATAGAGTTAAATTGATAAATCATTTTTATTTTCTACTTCAAACTCATATTATCTATTTTAACTAATACAATATAAAAAATTGAATAAATAAAAAATGTATAAGTTTCTAACTAACTCAGTTTTATTTTTATTTGGTTTTGTTAGATTTTTTTTCTTGAAACAACTAAATATAATAATTTTTTTCTTATAAAGTTTTTTTTCTTTCCTTAATCCTTTATAGAATCAAACATAACTTTAACAAACTTATACAACCTGAAAGACTTTGAAACTCCAAATTTGGCATGGTTGAGAATCACTGAGATCCATACGCCTTAATTTTTTAAGACTTTTATAACAAATAAATTTCTTTTAATAAATCATTTAAAAAATTTAGAAATTAGAAATAAGAGCATAAATAAATAATATATATAATCATTTAAGTTTTCTTTCCGAAATCGTTTTATGTTGCTATTGTTCAAGTATAGATGTACAAGATTGTTTCCATGAAAATTTGATGGTAGAGATGCTAAAAATATCCATCCCAAATGAGACATATCCCAGTCATCTGAAGAGAAAATGCAAAATCTTCAGAAAGTTGCACACGTTTGTAATTGACTGCAAGCAATCTAAGTCTAGTCATCATCTTGAGAGCTTGAGACGTAAACTTTATTTGTTCTGGTGTGCTCTCATTTTCAGAGACTATTCCTTCAATTTTTTCGGTCCCCTATATAAAAAGATTTTAAAATAAGCTAAATATCTATAATCAAACCTTTCTAACGTGATATATGTAGATAAATAACTTCTTAATTAAATAAAAAAGCCCTTGAAGCTTGATTCAATAAGTAATTAAAGGGTGGGATGAGTTTTTCGAGTGGTCTCAGATTTAAGTCTATGAAAGTACTCTATATATATATATATATATATATATATCTTACCATGTATTCTTGTCAATACTAGATGAACTTCCATATATCTCCATAATTTGCTTCTCTCAACGAAGTCATTGGACATTCTTTATAAACAATTTCCTTACCACTTGGGTTAACAAATCATGCATCTCTATCATTTTATCCTTTGGAAATGGCTATAAACACCTATCCACTAGAGCATTTATTCCACTTTCTGCATTGAATTTGGAACCATCCAAAATTGTTGTAATTGCTTCCATGTTATTTCCCTTCAAGAAACATGCAATGTCAAGAAATATCATCTTTTGCGTATCATCCAATCCGTCATAACTTATTTTGAGCATATTCGTAATTTCCATGTTAGGCACTTGTTCCAGCTTCTTCAATTCACTTTTCGATCCAATCTTTTACTCCCTTTCGGAATAAAAGAGAACCCAAACCTTTCAGTGCTAATGGAAGACCATCAGCATATTGCACTATATGGATAGAGAGATCTCTATAACCTTTCTTAGGGAGATGTTGTTTGAAAGCATAAGAACATAAAAGTTGAAGAGCTTTGACATTATTTAATTTGTCAACTTCATACATATAATCAACTCCATGTGCCATTAGAAAATATATTTTCCTAGTAGTTATGACGATTCTACTTCCATGACCAAACCAAGAATGCTTTCCAACTAGGTGCTCTAATTGTCTCGAATCATCTATATCATGTAGAAAAACAAGAACCTTTTTGGAGGAAAGCTTGTCCTTTATTACTTTGACACCATCATGAATACTCTGTAAAGTCAATTGTCCTCTTACCCCAAGATTATCATCAAGAAGTTGTTGTTGTAGCTTCAATATACCAGAATCTTTGGTAGATTCTTCTCTGACATTTGTGAGGAAACTAATACTTCGAAATTGATTCGAGATTTTGTTATGAAGAGAACGATAATGATGTTAGTGTACTTAATTCCACTAAGCCAGTAACGCCATATCTGAACCTGTTTAAATGAATGTTTAACGATGATATTAATGTTTCCAAGCGAGAATCCATTCCAACAATGTTGTCGTTAACATCTAAAACTTTAGGTATGATTCCATGGATTTCCTCAATAATATCATCAATAATCTTTGATTCGTAGCTGCCAATTGCAAAGCATAAGAACATGTACTTTGCATTAGAATTGAATACAAAGAAAATAAATCTGTAAAGGAAATTTATTGAAACATAATTTTGCTAACTACTCTTGTTAGAGCCTTAGAATTTAAATAGAAAGAAACAAACCACTTTTATTGAACTATGTATCAGTACAGTTATGAGAGAACATGTGAAAGAAATGATAGAGAAGAAAACCGCAAAATCTCAAATTCATATGCATTAGCATAAACGAGGGAAAAACATAGGTGAGGTGGTTGTTTTCCTGCTTAGTTTCCCAAACAGAACTTTTGTTTAACATAATACTAAATAGAAATTATCCTATGGATTTCCTCGTCAACAATATCGTCAATAATCTTTGATTCATAGCTGTCAATTGCAAAGCGTAACAGAACATCATGTACTTTGCATTAAAACTAGTTGAAAAAGACAATAAATCATATTTTGATAAAAAAACAAAATTTAAAATAAAAAACAAAAGACTTTTGATAGAAGCCTTAATCAAGTTTTCAAGAAAATATCAATCTTGCATCTTATGTAGGTGACCCAATAATTGGAAAAATAATTGAATTGGGGTAGGGGTCTCCGAAAAAAAAAACCCTATAAAAAAAATTACTACAACTCTTGCTCTAAATTTTTTGATTTATCTGCTTAAAATTGCAATGTCATCTAATGCGGTGGTATTCATTTTAAAAATTTTATTTCTATGCATCATATATATATATATATATAAAGGCACCAGATCCTTGGTGTGTTCGGACTGGTGATGTGCGAAATCGAACTTTTAATCAACTCTGTCCCGAACATTGTGTGGAGCCGGTTAGTGTGCAAGCTAGAACAAAATATATGCGATAAAATAAAAGCACACACACATTAGTTTATAAAGAATATATGCGAGTAAAATAAAGTAAAATACATCTACTTAAAATCCGCAGGTGTGTTGAGATGTAAGGATTTCAATTGATCAAATTAATTCAAGGTTTACTATTAGTCTTATATGGTACGAGACTCCCTTTCTACCATTGTTTTTTGAAACCTAATCACCTAATGAAATTCGAGAATGAACTCCATCCATTCCTCTCTTAAACGCATTGCACACTCATAACCCACATTACATCAATATAAGATGAATAAAATAAAGAACACCATCTTTCACACAAGGTGAAAGACGTTTAACGTGAAATACCACAATCGAGTATCTGCACTCCGCACTCCTTTATCACATCTCGATGGATCTCATTCTTCTCCAAGATCTGTTGTAGAATCCGTGATGAGTAACTTCCAATGTCCTGAATTTATAGCCCTTGCAATTTAGTCTTAGAAGTCTTGATAGGGGTGGATCATTATCCTAATATGACTCCATATTCTACCTACTATTTTCTGTATTTTCCTTTAAGCTTTCATAGTTGAATAGGGAAACTTACAGCCCAAGTATCCTCTTTAGAATAAAAACCTAATTTGTTTCTAATTCTACTTTGATAACTTAGATGCTTAGGATCTTCTTGATTTCATCTTTATTCACTTATTCATTTGTTAGTGAATTTCATTTCGTTCTTACTCCAGTTGAAACTGGGTCCATGAACTAAGTCCTATTCCAAGAAGAATCCTTTCCTTATTATGATTCTTGTTGGATCAAACCATGTGGCACAGTCCTAGACTAAGTAGACTCCTTGTTCCAACTACATCCTGGAGATTATCTCCTAGGTGGATTTTCTGACCTTTAACATTATCCATAGGATCGAGAGAAATCCTAGACCTCTTCAATTTCTTCATTCCAGTTTGGGCTCCAAGAGTCCTAGATAAGTTAGAACAGTCATGACTCTCGTGGCGACATGTCCCCATCCTGGTCGGGATTGCTTACAAGAACCGTGTTTAAAGCGTATCTTAGTGAGCTTGAACTCACGAATAGGCATCTTCATGTGAAATAATGGGGATGAAGATGGGTGCCAATTCTAAACCCTGACTATATATATATATATATATATATATATATATATATATATATAGAGAGAGAGAGAGAGAGAGAGAGAGAGAGAGAGAGAGAGAGAGAGAGAGAGAGGCCCATATGGGTGTCTTTATTTAAAAAAAAAAATTCCTAAAACTATGAAAAATGGGGTTTGGGAAGATTATTTGTTAAGTCACTGGTGAGGCAGCAGTGAGCACTTTGAAGGTTGAGATTGGTAGATAACCCACCAGAAAGAACATACTAAATTGTATGATTTAGACCATAAACAAGATGTGAAGAATGATTTTGCCTACAAGATTACAACATGTTTAACCTTTAAACTTTAATTAATTTGATTCATTAAAGCTCATAGATGTTTTCTATATCAGCTGAAAGAGAAAAGGAGAATTCTTAAAAATGAGAAGCGAAAAGAAGTTACAATTACCTGTCCTCCACATGTTATCCAGCCAGATTACCTGCTTCCCTCATGGCATTCTTCCATCTTCTTATCTTTTTCCTTCTTCTCCTCATCTGCATTTTTTCTCACTTGACGAACGAGGCTTCTTCAAAAATCCCCTTTTGGTTCCTGCTAAACGGATCCACATGATAGAAAAATTGGAATAAGCTTTGTTCCCTTTTCCACTTTGCAGTTATTGAGCCCCTTGACCAGCTCTTCCAAACACCATTTTAGGAATGAGCATAGGTTTTTGAGAACAATAACAGAAATCCTTGATTCTTCAATAGCTTGTAAGAGCTCTGGTGCGATCTCTCCTCCCTTTTGAAGCTCGTCATCATCTCTAAAGGTTTTAAGATTGTTATGAATAAAATTTGAGTAGATGTGATCAGTAAAGTTTGTGCAAGAATCTTCACCTCTAAAACTCAAAAACACATTGTAACTCCATTGAGAATGAGAAGAAAAAGTGGAAGAAGAAGAAGAGGGTATCATCTGGATGCTACTGGAGGCCATGGCTCAACAAAAATTGGAAGAAAAATCAAGGTTTTTGGGTATTGATGACTTAATTCTCTTGGTCCTATATATATGTAAAGTGTTTCAGGGTATAGCTTTGTGGCTTTGAATGATAGTTTCTGGTTCACACTTCACTTGAGTCATGACCGTACACCTCAATTATTCCCCTACGTTCTTTTTCTTTTATATTTACTTCCACTTTTCCCCTCTTTGGCCTACATTCCTGCTTTTGCAATTTACATTGTTATTTTCTTTTCTTCTTTTTTTCCCCAATAATTTCAGTTAGATTTGAATTACCCATATCTTTATCCGAAGAGTTTTACAAGAATATAGTTTACTTCATAGATTGAATTTGATAAAGATTTGATGGAATTATAGTGAAGTCCATTGTAGGACTAGGAAGTAGTTAGGACTGCAACAATCCCGTGGTGTAGGGATGTGCCAGACTTAGGGAGTTTGGATTAGGGGCAGAGCTAATATGGGACAAAAGATAGTTTGCAAGTTTGGAGGCGAACTTGGGAGCAAATGGTGATGGGTAGATTTTGTAAATTTCGAGAAAATTCAAATTTTCTGAAAAATGGTAAAAAGGTAATTTCGGTCAAAACCCGAAATTTTTCTAGATTTCGGATGATGAAACGAACTTTACCTTTGGAATTGTCTCACGAAATATAGCTACCACGTCGAATTTGGTCGGTGAAGCAGTGTTCGAGATTTCCGTTTTGAGCAGGGTGTCGGGTGTCGTAAGCGGCTTGTGAGAACATGTGATGTAACAAAGTCGCACTCTTACATATGCTCATGTGACATGTTTGCACTGATTAGTGAGATGATGGGAATGAATGACTTAGATTAAGCCATGTGTCAAAGTCCTTAAAGGGGACAAGGATGATTATTGGAAAAGATTAAAATGAGTATAAGACAAAATAGAGGGAATAATTTTCTTCTCAAAACAAAGAGAAATGGCGGTGAGTAGGATTTCAGTTCTAGAGAGAGAGAGCTATTCTCTGCAGATTTACTGTTGTGGGACGTGTTCGGCTTAGATTCAAAGTAAAGGCTATTCTACATGGCGAGAACTCTGCGTGGACACCGATTTGGTGGAGTTCGACAACTCAAGAGGTAGGGATTTTCCTCTTGGTTTATTCTTTGGCTAAGAACCATTTTATGGATGAGAGATTTATTTGAGGCACAGAAGGCATGTTATCGGTTTCAAAAGCTTTTGAGGCAAGGTAAAGAAATCCCTAATTGTGTGGTCGTGAGCGATTCTTGGCCCAGGGGTTTCCCTTGTTCATGTGATTTGGTGTGATTTTTGTGTTGTTAAGGTGATTAATGAATTGTATTTGATAATTAGCCCGTAGGCTAATTTTGGTGTTGTGATGTGGATTTAATAACATGAATTGTGTGAATGATAATATATACATGTTTTTATATATCGGCATGAGTTATTTAGGATTGGCATAATGCATTCCATATGCCTTCCAGGGCACCTAGAATATTAGGAGTGAGTGCATGACATGAAAGAAAATAAAAGGAAAATGTGAAAGGAATTTGACGTAAGATTTTAGGAGAATCAATATGTTGAGATTGTCCAAACAATTCACGTAGGAGGGCCATGAATTGTTTAGGAAGGTTATCTAGCAGTTCGCCTTGGAGGGTTATCAAATAAATTTTACCAAAACTTCGGTAGTAAGTTTTAGGGACAAAAACTTGTTTTGAAAGCGTATTTACTCATATTGGCTTAGGCATGTGTGAGGGAGTTGGTGAGGACTCGAAACATGGTATTGGGCATGTAGACATTTAAATAGAATCATATATTTACTTGAGTGTGATTGTTTGTCATGACATGTGCACTTAGGTGGGGAGTAACCCACGTAGGAAATTATCACTACTAGGCTTTGCTCACCACAGAGATCATATTTAGTCTGAGGAGCAATCGGAAAACTGACACTCATTAGAGGTCATTTTGAGAAGAAAGCCGACATGTGGCTTTGACATAGATTATTTAAAACATGTATTAAATTCTTAATTTTAATATATGTTTGTATTAAGAGTGATGTATCAACTCTTGAACTATTGGAATATAGTTGGTTGGATATTTTAGTGAGTATTGATGTATGGGCCCATATGGCCATTTTTACTCATTTTAATTGTATATGGACCCGGTGTGGGCTTTTTTTTAATTGTTGGGACAGGTTGCCCTGTGATTGGGACAGGTTTTGGACCTTGGGTAGAACTCCCTATACAAAGGAGACTCTGCCTGAAATCCACGAGTATTCCGCAGGTTGACGGGTTGTCAACGGACCCCCGGGAAATGGGGCGTCACAGATTTTTGGCAAGTGGATAAAGATCAAATCAAGAGGATTCGGACTTCTAAGCTATCAAACAAAAATTAGAAACAAATTAGGATTCTAATCTGAAGAGGATTGTTGAGTAGCAAGTTTCTTTATTCTATCTTGATAGCTTAAAGGAAAGTATAGAAAATAGAAGGAAGAGTTTGAGTCATATTAGGAAAATGATCCAACCTTATCAAGACTTCTAAGACTGAATTACAAAGGCTATAAATTTAGGGCTTGGAAAGTTGGTCAACATGGATTTCAGGAGTAGAGCTTGAGGAAGAACAAGCGAAGTCTGGACATGTTGAAGGAGTGTGGAGTGTGGATACTCAATTGAGGTATTGCACGTTAAAAGCCTTTCACATTCGGTGAAAGTTGTGTTTTTATTTTTCATCTTATATCGATGTAATGTGGGTAATGGGTGTGCGATGTTATTAACAGGGGAATGAAGGGAGTTCATTCTGAATTCCATTAGGAGTGATTAGGTTTCAACAAGGGTCGTGGGCAGAAATGGAGTCTCGTACCACATAAGACTAATTGTAAATCTTGAATAAGATAAGTCGAAATTCTTGCATCTAGGCATAACCCCGTGTAAGCAATTGTCGAACCATGTAAAAGATTTGTCGCGTGCTTGTGTTTTATGCATATCCTTTATATACTGCTCTGCACACATTCGAGTCCCGAACACGGAGTTAGCATTTCCTACTAAAGTACGAGCCCAGTCGCCTGATCAGAGCCTTGAGAGTGTATTCAAGAAGACACACTTATTTATGTCAATTTCTTAGATATATAAAAAAATAAAAAGAATGATCAAATCTCTTATGAAACGGGTGTTGTTTCTTTTTCTTGGCCTAAATAAAATGGAATTTGATTTTATATATTAAATTTGTTTATCTTTTATTATTTTATTATTTTAATATTTTAAATATAAATATTAGCAGGATAAAATCATCATAAATTGTAGGATTAATTACTTAAATGGTGCCTCGATTTTGAGTTTTCTATTTTAGTGTCTTAACTTAATTTTTATTCAATCAAGTATCTCAACTCTTAATTTTTGTTCAATCAAATGCTTTGTGACTAATCAAAACTTATTAGGATGTCAAATCGAACAATAAAAATTGGATCCACATGACATTTCATCATATAAAAATAATGAGATTGATTAAGTGATCTTTAATGATGCTTAGCGAGATGACAAAATTGTCATTTCCACATTACGAGCTACTATCTATTTGTTTCATTAAAAAAGAAATTGATAAAATTAGCTACTATAGAATTAAGATAAAGATAAAATGTTTTTTTCTTAAAAAATAATATTTAAAAAAAAATAAATTCAAATTATTATATTATTTTACTCATTTTTTTAAGTGAAAATTATATACCGAATAACTAAAAATAAAAACATTATATATTGAAATTATTTTAAAATAATTAAAATAATTATTTTTATCTCAATATTATAGTAGCTAAGTTTACTAATTTCTTTTTTATTGTATCAAAGAGATAACAAAAACCCTGAAAGAACAATATTGACTTTTCACCTCATCTCATCATTTTGTGATATGGAATGTTATGTAGGTCAATTTTTGTTGATTTAACATCGATAGCAAAGCTTTGATTGGTCGAGAAAAGAATTGATTGAACAAAATTAAGAATTTAGATACTTGATTGAACATATAAGACCAGAAATTGAATTGGAAAAATACGACGAATCGTAATTCGGTTACAAAATTGTAATTTGGGTTAAAAATCGAATTTATTCTGGATCTCGGATGTGAATGGAATTCAGCAGTTGGAATCATTATGAAATCCCCAAGTATGCGTTGAATTCGTCGAATTCAGACGGTCAGGTGACATGTTTGAGACATCGCATTTCGAGGTCTTAGTAAAACGATTTTTTGATGCAACAAAGTCACATATAACACGTACTCATATGCATAAGTGGCATGAGTAGAAAAGGATGAAAAATAATTTGAGATAGTCTTAGAATGTGGCGGGAGGAAAAGAAGGGATAAAATGGTCATTTAGAATTTGTCTTAAATGATAATAAAACAAAAGTTTGCATAGTACTCATCTTCTCAAATTGAAAAGAGGAGAAAAACGTGAAAAGGAGGGGAATTTCTTACAATGGCGAAAATGGTGTGATTTTAGAGTGAGAGAGAGAGCCTTACTCTCTGAGTTTACGAGGCGTCACGTCGTCGAGAATTCTTAGGGACAAAAACCGCTACTCTACGCGGAGGAGCCCTACGCGTGGGCATCGGATTTGAGGAGTTTCGACAAACTCCAGAGAGGTAGAGGATTTTCCTACTTGGGTTTACTTTATTTAAGTGTTTTATAATGTTTCGGTTGTTATATGAGGCCTTGAGCAGTAGTTTGATCGATCCCGAAACATGGGACGGGTGTTCATTGTAGACAATTTGGTCTGTAGGTACATCACGGGCTGTTTGGGTGGTTAATTGGTATAATTTATGCCATAAATCATGTTGTGGTTTGTATGAGGCTGGAAATGGCCATGAAACACGGGTTTACAAAGTGAACCTATGATTGGTGATTTGCGAGGAATAATGTAGGGGTTCACTATTAAGAATGTTCATGAAAATAATTTTTGTGAAATAATATGTTTAGTCGAAAGTGGTTGATTGAGATTGTTAAGTGTTTGATCATTAGCGAGTGAGCTAATTTTTGGTGTATGGAAATGTGAAGTTACATAACATGATTGTGTGATTTAAATTATGTGAATATATAGCGATTATATATTTTCATGTATTTATAGAATTGAAATAAATTGGCATAATGCATTCCATATGCAACTAGGGCACTGGGACGATAGGAGTGAGTGCATGAGGTAATTCTTAGAGAATAGTTCGGAGGAGTTGTCCCCAAAATAATGAATATCGGAGTACTCGAATAAAATATCAATCGTGGGGAATTCATTGAATTGATATACATTGATAATCCATATAATATCATCGCCGGTCGGCCTAATTGATATAGATATATCGGAGGAGTTGTTCTGAAATAAAAACTAAGGTTCTCATCGTGGCTTAGGCGGGTGTGGGTCGAGGAGGGGCTCGGGATATGAGATGATCAGTTAGAGCGTTGATAGGATCGTCGTTTGAGCGTGTGTTTATTTTGGGCATTGCATATGCGCCCAGGTGGAGTAGCCCTGAGCAGGGTGATTCCACTGCGAGCATTAGCTGCGCATCGGATACTATTTTAAGTGCGGGAAGCGTCTGCGAGGATGGTTCATTATAGGCTAGTTTAGAAGAAGGTACGGAATGTGGCTTTGATGGTTTGCGTATGATAGAATGTTTTCATTTTTAATATATGTGTTGTATAAGTAGATAATTAACTCTTATGTATGGTACATAGTTGATATGTTTTATAGTATGGTTTATGGGCCCAGTATTGCATTTATCATGTTATGGATTATCTTGGATAGTTGGAATATATATTTGTAGTATAAATGCGGGGGCCCGAGATTAATTTTACTGCAATATAGTTGTATATGAGACTACATTAGTCATTGATGTTGATTAGGACGGGTTATGTATCGGTGAGCTCCACTGTACAAAGGGACCTACGCCTGGGTCTTCATGAGTGGTGTCGGGTAACTTGGGCATCCCACTAGTATTCAGCGGGTTGACGGTGGTGGACCCAATACTGTTTTTCTTTGATTAAAGAAAAGTTGAGCACAACACCTGTTTTAGCATTACTAGATTTTGAGAAGTTATTTAAGGTAGAGTGTGATGCTAGTGGAATTGGATTATAGGGGTTGTTTTATCCCGAGAAGAGAAGGGTAGATAACTTTCTTTGGTAAAATTTGTACTTAAGCAATGCATAAATGGGTACGCCTATGACAAATAACTTTATGTTGTTGTGAGCTTTGAAAACTTGAAGCATTATCATAGCGAGGATTTCATTCTCTATACTAATTGTCGGGCTTTTAAGTACTTGATACAACAAATTAAGTGATGCATGCTAGGTGGTTAACACCAATTTCCTTATAAAGCTTATCCATAAATCCAACCAACAAAATAGGGTGGCGGATGCATTAAGTAGGCAGTGGCTTTGATGAAAACGAGTTTGGAGATAGTAGTTTGAGACATTGGCCAGGTGTATGCGGGATGTTGTTGACTTAAAGGTTTGGGTTACTTGTGTGCTTTAACAACCTTGTGATGATTTTTATATACAAGATGGTTCTCATGAAGAGTGGGAAGCTTTGTCTTCCTCGCACTTCTCTTCATGATAAGGTCATTAGAGACTTGCATGGTGGTTTTAGCGGGCCATCTTGGAAGAGATAAAACCATTGAATCCGTGAAGGATAGGTACTATTAGCCTAGATTGAGAAGGGATGTGACTACTATTGTGTTGAAGTGCTATGTATGTCAAAGGGTGAAGAGTTAGACTCAAAACATGAGGTTACTCCTGATCATTACCCACGTTCCTAATGTACTATATGGGAGATCTTTCTATGGACTTCGTGTTGGGTTTCTTTACCATTCAGCAAAGTTATATCACATGTTTGTTGTGGTTGACAGGTTTTCTAAGATGACACATTTCTTGCCATGTAAGAAGATTGCAGATGCATCTTCTACAGCCAAACTATTCTTTATGGAAGTTGTGAGGTTGCATGGAGTGCCAAAAACTATTACATCTAATCATGACACTAAGTTCCTTAGTCACTTTTGGATGACTCTTTGGAGGCTATTTGACTCGTCATTGAACCAGTAGTCTGACACATCCCGCAGACGAGATGGGTAGATAGAGTTTGTTAAGAGGACTTTCGGTATCTTATTTGAAGTATTTGCATGGATGGAGCCAGCCGAAAGCAATGGTATTTTGCCATACCACAAGCAAAGTTTGCCTATAACAACTTCATTCATAGTGCAATAGGTTAATCCCTGTTTTCCATTGTATACATGAAGTGTCCTAATTATGCTTTAAATTTGGTGAATCTTCCAAAAGTCCCAAGTCTTAGTACTTGATTGATGATTTAGTAAAGCAAGTTGAAGTTGCAAGCGAATGTCAGAACAAGTTAGAAGGCTAATGCAAAATACAAGATGGGCCTTGAGACAAAGCACTGTAGTTTCATGTTGGTGATAAGGTGATGGTTTTCATTAGCAAAGCTCGAATGCAAGGTGGCCATAGCAAGCTTTAATAAAGAAAGTATTGACTATACCAAATTTTTAAGAAAATCAACAACAATGTTTATGTGGTTGACTTGCCAAGTTTGATGGGTTGGTGGCTGAGCACGGTCGAGTGAAATCTCAGCCGGGCAAAGGTGCCCTATTTTGAGCCTAAAATTCAGCGACCAGTCAGCCCTGGAGCTCGGGCGAGGCCAGAGAGTATCCGGGCACAGCCAAAGCAGGATCGGGCCGTTGGCCGTTTTTGGACGGTGTTACTTAACCCCTTGAGACCACCCCAATTCTTCGGGTGGGTAGAATTGGCAGCCAAGGCGGACCAAGTATATACCTCTATATAGAATACAAGATAATAATTGGGATTTTGTCCAATGAACTTACCAAAACAAGGGAGAAAACAAAACTATAGGCTCATAACTAGTTAATATTAAATCATTCCATAAATAACGGGTAATTAATATGTATAATTATATAATTAAAATTATAATATGATTATACTTAGCCCATAATTAATAAATTAATCTAACAAGTTTGACCGGGCTTATTTTATTTTCTTGAAAAGCATATGGATTTTAGATAACAAATGACACCTGCTAGTCTTACTAATATGAACAAAGCATGTAATCATGTGCTAGCCGCCAGCATACGACACACATATGTTTGTTGACTTGTGCTATAACATTGACTGTTGTTTGTTTGTTGTAGATCGTTATGACACACAGAGAGAGAATTCAGAATTGGGACCATAAACAATAACTGACTTGACTTGTTCTATACCGATTACTTTTCGAAACCTTTATATTTTTTTTCGGACAAGTCAAATTCAATTGTTTTTTATTAGTTATGGTTGTTAAAAGGTGGTGCTAAAGCCTACGTAGAAGATGTTTGTTTTGAGTACAACTTGACATGGAAGAAAAAAGTAAGCAATTTGGGTGAATTTTGGAGGGTCAAAAAAAGTAAGCATACAAATGTAAACTATATTTTGAGACAAAACTCTTTTTTTTTTTTAAGAGACAGAGACACCCCCAGCCCAGAGCCATCATCTTTGCCCATACTTCATGGCCAAGAAGGATATACAAAAGCCAAGCCATCATTGTATTGTTGCAAGGTTATGCATCTTGATGGAAAGCTTTACTATATTCTTTGGGCATAAGGTTGTGGAGTACTACTTAATCTTAAAAGATTCTTCCACCTATTTATCAGGAACTGAACGTTGTAAATGAAATCCAAAACCTAGAAATCGAAAAAAGAACACAGAAAATTATTATGAAGGATTTGAAAGAGTGTCGTTTGATGTAGTTTAATCTAGTATGTAAATAACACTACTATAACATGAATTAGGGAGGAAGCTTTTTATAAGACATATATGGAGAATTTGGAATTTTACTTTAATTGTTTTAATTCTATTTGAATTTTGCTTCTATTTTTGGAACCTTTGCTTTGAAAAATTGAAAGGCGGTCATTAATACATTAGGATATATATATATATATATATATATATATATATATATATAGGGTTAGACCCAAACCATTGAACCAAGCCCAACCCAAAATTAAATTGGGTTGATAAAACTGAACCCAAATTACAAAAAGGTAGTGCTTAAACCCACTCAAACATTAGGTGGGTTGGGTTCTTACCCCTAGTTTAAGCCCAAAGTCCACATGTCACCTTCTACTGTCATCAACTTCAATAAATAAAGTGGATGTAAAAAGTTTTTTTATCTATTCATTTGTAATTATAACATTGTTTGAATTTACTCAGCTTGGAGTGCTCATATCCTTTGTCAGGTCACACGTAACCATTAAAGTATGCCTTGGCAAGTGAATAGAAGTTAGAAAAAGATTATATTAAAAATGAGAGCATATGCCAAAAATAAGATTTAAAACTGAGTAGAGTCCGTTACATTTCCCAATTCTAATAATTAAACCCAAATGGGTGCATTTGCCAGAAATAAATTTTGAGAATGAAAATGTTATAAGTATCTTCTTTCCATGAAGTAAGTAATGTCCAACTGGAGTGCTCACAAGTTGCTGAGAATATTTTACTCATATTTATTTAAAACTTTGTTGTGACATACAATAAATACACTTAAAAACTTCATTTCCTAAAATATTAATTAATTTTCTATATCTTGACCTTGCACATTCTTATTAATATCAGCTCCAAATAGATATTTAAAATGATTGTAGAGTTTTATAAACAAAATATGACAATAGTTACATAATATGAGATGGATCCCACACTCGACAATATCCAACAGGTACGTTATGTGTTTTTTTTATAACCGTGGATGTTTGGACTTGTTTATCACCTTATCACTTGATTAATCCCGTGAAGTCACAAAGTTGTGGTGACCCTAAAAAGAAAGCAGACTCATGACCATTAGAGGCGAATCCCCAAGGCAGGCAATCGAAATTTCTGCGATGTCTAAGTTACTGATGCAAGCCTTTCCATTTCAACCATTATTGTCTTCTCAAAAGCTTTACTTCTGGTTTGCAGATCCTACGAGTCTTAATATTCATCATGCACCATGACAATCTGATCTTCACACAGATCTTGACTGCTTTCAGCACAAAGATATATATTTATATTTTCCCAAAGAATTTATATTTTCTTCTATAATTGCCCCAAAGAAAAATAGCCCCGAACTTGTTACAAGCCTATACATTTATACTAATTTAGGGATGCCACATGGCTAATTGCAATTGGTTCATAGTATATAACATGACATGCATCATGGTGGGATAATACGTAGTGGGTGATCGTGTGAGGACTCATGAGTACTTGCATTAATACATTGCGTGTTCGAATTATGACCGCTTCTTAGTGCGCAAAAGTGAGCGATCAGTATGGTGATCGCATTGAATGTCGCCCGATGTGATCAAGGTGGAGGATGTCCGACCTTCAAGACCATCACCCATTTCACACAAGCAAGAAAGAATGCTGACCAGTGTGGCACGATCAAACTGAACTCCACTAAAGTGCATCTGCGAGAAGAGCTCAAGAGCTCGATTTCCGCCTCCCTGAACCTGAAACCCTGCAATCATAGAATTCCAAGAGACCAAATTGGGAAACTCCATTGATTCATACACACTCCACGCCTCATCCGCGCCACCACAACTCCTGCAATACATCATAATAAGAGCATTCCCCACAAAAACACAAGAATCAAAAGAAGTCTTCAACGCAAACGCGTGTACCTGCCGCCCACAATCGCCGTCCCCACCGCAAGCACTAATCACACTAGCAAACGCAAACTCCGTAGGCCGGTGCCAAACCAACATTTCCCTAAAGACCTTAAAACACCCATCAGGCAACCATGCTGGGCATACCCAGACACGAGAGCAGTCCAGGAAACAATATTCCTGTCCGGCATTTCATCAAACAGTTGGCGGGCGTAATCCAATGACCCACATTTTGCATACATGTTAACAATATGATTGATCAGAAAGAGGTAGAAATCAGGGTTGGAATTGTGTAAAAGCATGTGACGGTGGAGAGCCTGTGCCAAGGGAAGGCTGCAGCGGGCGCAAGCGTGGAAAGAGCAGCGTAGGTGTGGTGGGAATGGACGAGCGGAAGTGGTGGGGTGATGGAAATAGAAAGTTTCAGAGCTTCTTGGAGGTGGCCGAGAGAGAGCAGAGAAGGCGAGCAATGATGGAGAAGATTGATGGCGTCAGAATTCAGGAGACGGCGGTAGTGAAGCGCCGGGAGGAAACCAGAAAAAAGCACCATAAACTGACCCAAACATCCACCCTATCAATCACAAAATGCACAATTACATACAGAATACTAGGCTAGGAAGTTGAACAAGCTGAATAAATACACAGCTTTATTTGAAATAAAGTAACATGTAAATTCACTTAGAGTTATCGCTAAAAAAAATAAAAATATGTAAATTAGGTTTACTATCTTTAAAAAATTAGGTTACTTTCATTTTATATTTTTTTTAAGAAAAAATAATATAATTGATTCAAAATTGTAATAGATGGATAAATTTAAGATACAAATATCTAAAAATCATATCTTGGGATTAATAACATCAATAAATCGTCTGAAAACATGGAATTTGATATAGTGAAGCCGAATATCTACGATTTTTTGAAGCATTATATTGAAATCAGTATAAAATGAACACAATAAGAGACTTTACTAACAGTCAATTACCAATATTCTAATTGACCTTTGAATATAGTTAATATCTATTCTTTTTAAAAAAAGAAGTTAAAAATATTTGTTGTTTATATTTATTTTACAATAATGCAGTTAAAAATATCTGACTCGTGGTGACGTGGATTCCCATGATTGGCGCAATCATCCCCAGCTTACAGTTATGGAAATCAGTCAGCCACAACTCGAAGGCGGTGATAAGATCGTGTCTCTCTTTAAATGAAGAGCGGTGAAGTCAAATCCAAAATTCGGCTGCCGGGGCGGGATCCCGTGCCAGTTCTGGTCACGATTTTTTGCTCTTCTTCTAGGGTTTCGATTTGTCTCCCAGCGATCATGTCTGCAAGATCTGGTTCCTCTGTTACAAAGTTTCTATATTCTTCTCCCTGATTCATCCTTTTTTTTGGATCTAGAAATTGGATTTTAGAATGTCACTCGACGGAAGATATTGGTTAGGGTGCGGTTGACTTCCACGATTGTTTGGGTGGGAATTTATGAAACTTGATTTTCGGAATGTTATTCTCTAGGATTCGTTTCCGTTGGAAAAGAGGACTTTTGGAGAAGAAGATAGTTGATTTAGTTATTGGCCTGTTTGGAGATAATTAGTTTTCTATTTATCAATTGACATGACTGTAGATTTTGTTGTTTCATGTCGCTATTTGTTACCCTTTATTTACTTTCAAAGGAATTCCATTTTTTACTCTATATCATATATACTTTATTTTATATTTAAATCAGAGTAAAAAAAAAAAGAAACTCAGTGTATCAAATCAAATGAAACTTGGTTAGTATCACATCAGATTATTTTATCTTTTGGATCCATATATCAAACGTATAAAGAATGCAAAATATCGCCCAGTGTTCAGTTTCAGAAGAAATAATTGTGTTAAGTGTGGCCAGAAAAATAATTGTGTTGAAATTATGTAGTGCCGGATCACTACTTTAATAAGTTGTAGGTAGTACCTTAATAGTAGTAGGTACTACTATAATCAGATAGTGTCAGTAGTGCACCAGAGTTTATTAAGTAATATCGATCTTATCGTATCTAAACATGATTATTATATATGAAACTGTGATGAGCGAAAATGTGTTTTCTGTTTTATTATGTAAATCTTCTGATTATTACAAATCAGTAGAACACGCAGTTTCCTAATCTAAATTTATGAGAAAACTCAATCTTCATTGTTTCTTGGAAACGAACTTGCCCTGGAAGAAAAGTTGACTTGATTTAATTGTTTTGCTGGTTTTTTTCTTTTTGGGTGTAGATTGATATTGCATTTTTCTCAATTTTTATCTTTTAATTTTTTTTCATTTATATATCCTTGCATATTAGTCTTGATTGTAGGCCATTAACTATGTATGATGTATATGCATCTTAGAAACTTTTTCTATAAAACTTGTTGCAACTTGCATAGTGTTTCTTTCTGGAATTACATACATATTAAACAATTGATGGGGAGACTCATTTCTCATATGTTCGTGCGAATATCTGGAAAGGTATTTGTCCAAGTATGAAGAGCTCAAATTTAGCTTTGTTTGATAATGGCGGACTCTTGGATTGCATGAAGATTTTTGAATGTGGTGAGCGGGGGTTGACGTAGGGGATGTGCGTCTATATTTGGAAGATGAACATGGACCCTTAATGGGAATAAACTTGATGAGGGACATAGAAAGACTTAGGGTGATATAGTTTTACCACTACAATTTGAAATGGACATTAATCAAAGAGCTTGAGAAGATTCTTACATGAAGTGTTGACTGTCAGGAGAACAAGTGGATTTGCCTAGAAAAGTTTGAATTGACATCATTCAAAAGCAACAAATTTTGTGATGGGAGGATTAAGTTAGTTCCTATGCACTAAGATCGATTATATTGGATGATACACTGCATGAGTGTTATGGTTGCTAAAGGTCAATCTAGTATTTTTTTTTATTCTTCTTCTTCTCCTTTTTCTTTTCTATTATGGTGGGACAATTTTTTTCCCTTAGTCTCCAAGGTTCCGTTTGGAACCCAGAAAGTACTAGGGAAAGAAAAATTATTACTAAGGAAAATGATTTCTCATGTTTGGTTTCTATGAAAATATATATGAGAAGAAGAAATAGTGATCAAATTCTAAAATTTTGCCTTTTTTTTTTTTTTTTTTTTTTTTTTTTTTTTATGACTCTTAGTCCCTGTCGCAATGTAAAGGAACAAATAAACTGAGTTTGAATAAAAACATAGAATTAATATCTTAATTTTAAAACTATTTTTTATTTTCTTCCAAATTTTCTTTCTTTCCACTTTTCCCCTTTATTTTTCTCACTATTTTATTTCCTTAGTACTTTCCGGGTTCCAAACGGAGCCTAACTGATTGCTTTTTGCTACTTCTTTTATAATCTGTCTCTCATGAACTTGCAAACTAATAGTACATGTTCACACACACACACACACACGTTTCTGAGAAATGAAACTGCTGTATGCATGGACTTCCTATACACATTGACTTGCACACTCATACACTCCTTTCTAATAATTTTACTACTGGGTGTTCTCGCATTTCACTACTACTTTTTAATCTTTCATTCTTACTTCAGCTTTTGTCTGCTAGGCTGCTTGATGCTTATTGTTGCATATTGTCTTTTCTTTGCATAATGTCAATTAGGTCTGTATGTTCAAGTTCTTGTAATTGTCCATATTAATGTACTGTTTCATCATAATGAAAGGATATCTTGTTTTAATATGATATTGATTTTATGTAGGCAATTTGGATGAGAGGGTAAGCGACAGGGTTTTGTATGATATTCTGATTCAGGCAGGGAGGGTGGTCGACTTGTACATTCCTCGTGACAAAGAAACTGACCGACCCAAAGGTTTTGCTGAATATGAGACGAAATTGCAAACTATGCTGTCAGGCTATTCTCTGGCCTTGTGACACTGTACAACCTGTTCATTGAAATTTGGGGTGAGACCTTGTTATCTATTGCTTCTACTTCCCCTATCTATAGTCCCTAGTCTATTGCTTTTGGTAAATGCATTGTGTGCTAGAAAGAGTTACCAGATCTTTGGGTTGTTTGGTCATTTTTATGTAGGACTAGGTTCTTATGTTTATTTATTTATTTTTAAATCACAGTACATATATGGTAAGTGGGCCTGAGGGTTAAAAGAGTTTAATATCTTATATAAGGTTTCCTCAGGTTTTAGAGTGTTGGGAGTCCAAATTTAATTGTTACCTAATAATCTCACCTACATGAGTGATCTAGATAATGACAAATGAACTCTTCAAACAGATTTCTGGGCAAGATAGGTTCTCGTCAGCAGCAATCACTCCTACATCAAATTCATCCCTTTGAACTTAATACTCCATCCTGTACTCATTTTAATAAATGTGGAAATTTCACACTCCATGGGGTTAAGAACGCCTTGCAGATTAGCAGCTCACTCAGTAAAATCTCCTTGCACAAGGTGATGTATCCTTCTTATTTTTTATTTTGTTTTGTATACTCACCTTCTTGATCTTTGCTGTATTTACACTCAATGTTGAATTTTTTACTCACATAATGTTTGAACTTCCATATTTTATTGAACATCCTCTGATTTGCATCATATCAATAACCTAATAGGTAGTTCACAACTTCAGATGGTAACAGTTACACCATGCTCAAGAAAGCTTAAAGTACATTGATAGTATTAAAGTCGCTCTAGGTCCAGATACCATGATTCAAGTAGTCTAATAATTATCCTCTTATTTAACTAGTTTCATATTGATTAGGGAGGACTCTGCTATGCATCTTTGCACAAGATTATCATGCATATGCTCTGTTATTAAGGTTCTGTAAGGTTATAAAAATGACTAGCCATTAGTTTTGCATGTAGTTAGTTAATCATGCTAATTAGTGTTCTTGTTTGTTATTGTATTATGCTTAGCATGGTTAATTTTGAACCCTGATTTTATTTTACCTATTTGAAACAAAATGAAGCCTTCCATACCTTAATTTAAGCTTTTGTATTATGTTCATTCAGATGAGGATTTATCTATTTAAGAGGGTTGTGTCTGAAGAACTGCCACATTCCCTGGTGTAGAACTCAACTCTCAGTTAGGGACAAAAATGTTGGTTTTGTGGATGTATCAATACTTGATTTCTATGAATCTGTTGTGATGTATTGGGAAATATCAAATAAATTTTAAAAGAATACGTATAAACTGGATGAAAATGGATAAAAAATTATAAAATATTAAGAAAACTTGGAAAATGTAATAATGCATACATTGTTTTAAGAAAATTGTGCTTGTATGTGTGTGTGATATTAAAAAAAATTATGTATAGTTTGAAACATATGTATAATTGATTTACTTTGTATCAAGAATTATACAAGCTTAATTACTTTTGTTTGAAAATATTAATAACTTTTTAAAACATATTTTTGGTATTTAATTACCATGCAATACTTTTGATTTTATATTTAATAACAAATTAGAAGGAATTTTAAAAATAAGATTACTTAAATTAAATCAACTGTTTTTTGAATTATATTTTTGACAAAACAAGGGAAATGAAGACTTGTTTAATATTTTAAAAAGTTCTCGATATGCAGAACAAAAGTTTGAAAACTATTCCCTAATTGTATATAGAAAAAAGTCTGTTTAACCCGGAAAATATCTTTAATATATATTTAATGTTTTTAATATAGTTTTAAACATTGTTATTCTCAATGTCTATTTTTTAACTCAATTTTTTTATATTTTTTATAATTTACTTAAGATAATCTAGAATAAGTATAAAATAATTGAAAATTAATTAAAAGTTAGCTAAAAATATTGTGCTTCTTGTTTTTAATGGCAAAAAGCTATTTTCTACTTATTGATTGTCAAATATGTGTGTTTTTCCTTGTTTTTTTTAATTTAGGGAAAAAAACTTGTTTCTAGCAACAGTTGCCAGATAGGGATGGCAATTCTATAATTCTTTGAATGTGTGTTTTTTAAATGTTGGACCTACTCTACTCTAGGAAACAAGATCCTCGGGTTAAGTCTTTGAATGTGCGCTTGATTCCAAGTTGATGATCATATATGGCTTTGGTTTGCATTAGGCTCACTTACCAGGTCATTTATTGAGTTGATTTTTAGTACTTAATTACTGTTGTTGTTTAATCATATTTTGATAATTTGGGGATGAAACTAAATAGTCTTTCTTCCACTTTTCTAAGTTTTTTGTCTTATTCAACTCCTGGAACAAATTGGTTTACTTATGTTAACTCATGCCACTACTACCATTGTACCTCATTTCTGTCTGATATAAATTGGGGATGATACTAAGGGCCTGTTTAGTTCCTTGCTTTTGAAAAACCCATATTGAAAAACAGTTAAAGAACACAGAGAATACCAAAGCAAAGATTCAAAACTTTATTATGATCCAATTTGGGACATTTGTCTAATATCATGAATGAAAAATAACGATAATCAATGTAAAGTCTGCTTCTGTTCTTTTGAGAACTGAAAATAGCTAGCAACGAGAACCAAACAAGCCCTAAATAGTCTTCCTTCCACTTTTTCTCTCCTTCGTCTAATCTTATTCAACTTCCTAAGAAATTGGTTTCGTATGTTAACTCACGCTACTACAACATTGAAATTTCATCATGTATATAATTTGGGTATGAACCAAAGTAGTCTTTCTCTTCCCACTTTTCTTTTTTCTGGGTTTAAATCTTAAGGCCTCGTTTTGTTTATTGTTTTAATCAACAAGTCTCTTTTCAAAACGAGAGAATGTAAGAAATAGGAGAACATAATGAAAGCTCAATGTCTTTTTGTTCAAAACACAAAAGAACATAAAATCGTTAACAAGAATATCAAAGAATACCATTTCTCAAGAAGAGTTTTCAAAACCAAAAAGGCCCCTATTCAACTTCCTTACAAATTGGTTTCCTTATGTTAACTCATGCCACTACAACCATTGTACTCTTTCTGTCTCTGATCTCTGGTGCAAGACTTTGATGTGAAGAAAATGGTCCTCAATCATTGCATTCGTCTATTGGCCATCCCAAAGATTGAACTACTATCCAATCCTGATGTCGAGGTTTGAGTTATACTATGTTGCAGAAGTTGCCAATCAATAAACAGGTTTAAAAATGGTAATTAATGCTCTACATTGCATGGCGTAAGAAGAATGTCCGCTTTTCCTCTGTTTTCTTCACCAGTCCATCAGAATTGTTGTTTAGTGGTTGGCTTGGCCTGTTTAAGTCAGCACATGTTTCTTATCTTCATGCAGGGAATCCAATATTAGTTGAAGCATGTTGGTTTGAGGATTCCTCCCTCTGTATTTCTCTGTTCTCTGTTATATATGTGGCAGAACAATCTCGATAATTCCTCTGTTTTCTTGAATCTAATGCTTCCACTGAAGTGTTTAGTGTCGATCGTCCTTCTAGGCTTTTTAAGCACCTTTTCCAGATTTCAAACTCGTCTTCCACTGCTAGAAAATCCACGAGAAGGAATCATTCTTGACAGTATTACACTTTGGGCATAAGACCCTCGTAGTTTTGTTTTTAGGCTTCTCATCCAACAAAATGGTATCAGAATCGATTTTAGTCTTAACCGTCTTGGTGGATATCGTACAAAATGATGTAATGAGCCCCTAGCATGTGGTGCTTCATGTAAAGCTTGTGTGCCTAAACGCAATGAAGACAAGAAAAATCTTTGTTTGAGGGGAAGCTTGATAGGACTTTGTTTGAGGGGATCTCACATCGATTAGGAACGTGAGGATTTATGAGTTTATAATCATGAATAACATTCAATCGATGACTTTTGAGGAAAAGCTCAAAACAAAACAACCATGAGAGTTTAGGTCAAAAGTGGACAATATCAAACCAATGTGGAGGGAATGACCCATGAGGATGAATAGATTTATTAAATAAAATTATGAGAATAAATATGTTATAAACAATAGATTATATATTAAATAAAAGTGGAAATAAACTTAATAGCTTTAAAAATGATGTATTTTAGTTAGAATTTATAGTCATTGATTTATAGATTATAAAATAATTGTTTAATCATAAAAATTAGAATTTAAAATATGAATTTAAATACAAATTTTATGTCAAAATTGATTTGAAGTTAATTGCTATAATTTGAATAGGTCGAATAATTGTTGAATAAAAGTATGAAGGACTCTATTAAAATACAAAACAATTAGAATTACGGTTGAGAAAGTAGGAATCGGGCATATGGGATTGAAGTGCACAAATAATTAGAGCGTTTCTAAGGTAGCAATAGAAAATAACCCGCCTATCACTAATAGACCTTGAGGGATACGGCACATATATCCCACCTTTAGAGTAGTATTTGCGATGTCCCACTTGCTATAGAACTTTTTACTTTGAACCTAAAAACCTTGATGTATATTGTTATCATGGGTACACTAAGGCTTCTTAGTTGAAAAAGATCATAAACGGAAAACCCATGCCAAATTTTATTAACAAGCGCTGAAACATACTCTTCATCCATCTTTCTATTGTGAGGAATATGAGCTACACTAACAATCGGCATATCTTAGTATAAAAAATAGTTTCGGGGTAGAGTGGGACATACACAAAAACCTCGGGCATTTGTGCACCTTATCCCCTTCTTATACATCATATGCTATTCTTGGCAACTTTTTAAGATTGTAAAAGATTTAACTTAAAATTTTTCTGCTTTTACATTTTTTTTTTTGTCTTTGGACTAGTAGCAGGCCACACAGTGTCTTGTTTTGTACAGTTTCTACTTGAAAACTAATACCCTTGATCCTTCCCTGCTTAAAACCCAATGTCCTTGATCCTTTCTGAGGTCTATCTAGAGTCTCCATTTGAAGCACATAAAGTACTAGAAAAGGAGAATAAATCTGTTTGGAAAACCCTTCTCTCATCCATTTGAGTCACTATTTGAGTTCTGATGGGATAAGGTGCACAAATACCCTCAAGTTTTGAGCGTATATTCCATTTTGCCCCTAAACTTTTTTCGGTCCCAAGATATCCCTAACGTTTACTTTGAGAAGAATAATCATGCCACAAAAGATCACAGATGTGGAAAACACTGTGAAACACCCGTTAAACCCTCATTAAACACCTTACAAGAGTTATAGTTTCTAATTTGATTATGACTTTTTTTAACATGATGGGCATGTGTTAACTACGGAAGTAAACGTCAGAGGTATCTTGGGACTGAAAAAAAGTTCATGGACAAAGTGAGATATTCCGGGGTATTTATGCACCTTATCCCAAATTATTAGAAAATTTACAGTAAAAGAATTTTCATGAGAAATAGCTTTCATATACCATCACCAATTCTTCTGTCACATTTTTTTAAGATAAACACAAACATGGTATATTATCTGAGTTCCTAATATTTCTAGGCATATTATATCATCAACTAGAGTAGCTCCCAAAATTAAGTAAGCCGTAGGTCCTACAATGGCAAGAGATTGGAGAGGTTGCAGTCCGAATGGTCAGACCGTCCTGGCCGTCCGAACTCGCATTGCTTGTCTCGGCCTCCGACAATGGCCCGTGAGGAAAAGAAGCTGTGGCCTGAGGCAGTAGAATAAAAGACTGAATCCATTGTCATGTCCCCATAGACTGGCCTGATAAATGAGGTCCTGTGTATCTCGAAGTTGCTCCAAAAACCTCAATGGCGGTAAAGAGATCTTCAGTCGTGATTTCCCTAAATTAATCACCCAAAAAAAAAATTGGTGTTTCAATAAAATCCAATAAAATGTTAAATACAAATAAATAAATAAATATATTACAGTCTTTGACAAATAAGAACATTGTTTCTTCAGATATCTTGTAGCAGTTTTTTTACAACATGTTTAGTTAATCTCATCTTCTATAATATATTGCAAACTTAGTTAAGGATACCATAAAATTATATATATTTGGTTCCAAACGAGCTTCCTGGTTAATCATAAGACTCAATCATTAACTTTTACAGTCTTGAGAATAGAGGTGTAAGTTAGTCCACTATATATATATACAAGATGAGATATATATATAGAGAGATACAGAGGGCACAAATAGTAAGAGTACATATACGGTCACATCAATACTTTGTTTATATCTCGACTAATTCAATGTGACCTTAAAGTTAACAACTGGATAAACCTCTTGTGGTCCTTAGGACCTATTTGGAACCTAGAAAGTATTAGGAAAAGGAAAAAATTTATTAAGGAAAATGGATTTTTCATGTTTGGTTTTACCTTGAAAAATATAAAAGAAAATGAAATATAGTTAAAATTCCTTAAAATTTTATATATTTTAAAATTTATTGATCCTTATATTATAGAAAAAAACAAATAAAATGAGTTTAATTAAACAGGAATTTCATATTTTAATTTAAACATATTTTATTGTTTTCAATTTTTTTCTTTTTTCTATTATTTTCTTTTTCTCATAGACCACTGGTTTTAAGATAATCTGAATGATAAATCATATCAGTAAACTGAAGATTTTAATGGGTTTATACTCTTCTGGTGTCAGGTGTTAACATTTTATATACACTTAACAAATGCAAAATAAAACTTGAGAAGGTTCTAGGACATGATAGATAAAAATGTGCAAAATAAAAAGCACATGCCTGTTGCTTATAAATTCCTTTAAGGTAGAAGAGCTGACTCTAATGTTTCAATGAACGAATGGGTGGAGTTTTTGTTTATTATGGGGTCAAGGGCAATAGGTTGAGCGAATGTTACTGACGTCGATACTTTGTAACATCAGCCGTTTGAACACTCAGTTCATTTTTCAAAACACTAATATCATTTCAATATTTTAAATAAAATAAAGAATAAGTTTAAAAGTTGACTAAAAAAATTTTAAAAATAAAATAAAATCAATATTTGCCCTGATGTGCTTTTTACTGCGTTTGCCGATATTACAAGTTTTAAAGAATCTTTCGCTGTAACAACAAAATTTTATCGTTAATTTCATGTTTGTTTTGGTCTCTGATTCTAAAATTGTTCGGTACGCTTGAAAACAATGTTGTAACTAATTTAAGATTTTTAAAAATCCATTTTTATCTAATTTAAAAAGAGAAGTCAAAATAAAACAAAGGTTGAGAATATGAAAATTTGAAAAATAATTTTAGTAGTCCTCTAAAACTCTATTATTATTATTTTAATTTGTGTTTTATGTTTTCAATAACTATAATAAACATGTTAATTATTTCTCTTGTTAAGAATAAAATATTTTAACTCAATAGGTTTTTAGGCTTGTTTAGATTTGTTTTAAATTTATTTCAGAACATTTATTGAAAACAAGAATCTTGTGCCTTAAAAATCTTTTATTATTAAATATGGTTTTGTCTTTCTCAAACAAAAAACAATTGAACCAAAGGGCATGCTTGATCAGTTCCTCCCGGTTATAAAAATCAAAAAAGAAACCAAACTAACTCTATATTTATTTTTCCGTAATTTTCACAAAAAGAAAATTCTTAGAAACCAACATAGAAATGAAAAAATAGAAAAAAGCCAAGGTACAAGTGCTTCTGCAAATAGAATAATAAGTTCACTATATATACTGGTAATTAGTACTGGAAACATGAGAATAGATAATCTCATATAGTCCCTCCATTGTTGTTGAATGACCTCAAAACCGCATTATTATCAACCAAAGTTTCAATGAAAGCTCATTTTAATAGTATTACATTATTTTTTCTTTACACATAGCTGTAATTTCTAATATTATATATATTAATTTTATACCCTTTGTAAGGTGAACTCAAGGCCAAGGAAGCTGTTGTCCACTCAAGATGCACCAAATGCAGTCTGTAGCTGTAAGAACTAGGCAGAATGAATCATGACTGCTTCCAGAAGCCATGCCGCTCTCAATAATAACTCATCCCAAATGAAACTAGAAGATATTGAAATATCTTTGGTTATTTCTGTGTAAGATAATATAAAAGAGTGAGAGATATAATATTGAAATAAATGGGCTGTCCACGTCAGTTTGGAATAACTACAATGAAATAGTTTTTTAGTTAGTTCAACTTTTGCAGTCCTATTCGTGACAAAATCGCTCATTTAGTCATAATCACATTGTTCGTTTTTTAAATAGCTGAAATGGTTACCACACGAAGATACTGAATTTGAAGTGAAGTGAGCAGGGGCAGCTCAGCTTGAAGGAATTAAGGTCTAAAGGTTTCAGCCCCAACCCAGGGCTTTAAGAAAGAAAGATTGGCAACCAGTCACCCCGCCCTCCTCGCTATTTAAACTGACCCCACGCCTTAGGGTGTGAATTTATCAGTAGGCGTGAATACAAACATTAAAAAACCTAAGCTAAATTATCAGTTTGTATGAACTTAAACCCCAAAAATATAAGAGTTTAACCAATTTTGATCTTAGAAAGTCAACAATCTAAATGATGACAAAGAATGATACCTTAATCCAGTAATAATTTAATTAATCTAATTTAATTGAAACTAATTTATTAAACTAGCGAGCAGTCATTCAACTTTATTAAAGTCAGATCAGATGTCGTTTTTTCACACGGCAAACAAATATAAAAAATTAATCACTATATTCTGCAAAATATAATATCATAAAATCACTTGAAAATTTAATAAGAACAAGAGAGTAAGGGCACCCATGGAGCGCGAGTCATATAAGCCTTTATACCAATAAACGGATCTTCTTGGTACGCCAATCTGAATACTGGATCAACTTCTTCCAAACACATGACTTAATGCTGGGGCAATACGTGAATTCTCCGCCACGTTAACCATACTCGTCACACCTTGTAAACCGTTCATGTGGAATTCATGTTCTTCCACTGCTTCCACTGAGGCTGTTATCGATCCCCAACTCAACAGAGTGTCGGAGCTTGCGCCCACACTAAATGAAGTGAACAGAGTCAACGATACGCCCGCGCATTTTGTACCGGCCTCGCATCCGCTCCCGATTCTGTGTCCTCATGACAACATGGTGGTGGCAGAAACATCGAGCGAACCTTGCGATTGGCGTCGCCAGTAATGCCGCCAGGTCTAACTATCAGCGAAAGACATATATCGAATATTCAAATATTATATTATCAAAAATCACTTTCGAAAAGGTTAGATCCACAAACGGGCGTTTACGTTTAATTAAACATTTACATAAGATATATATGGCATAAGGTATGGCGTACGGCGATTAGCTTAATAGAAAGCTGGAATCACTCACAGTTATTATATTATGTGAGCACATTATTAAGAGAGATATATTCCAAAACTGTTAAGATTGGTATGTAATGAGGTCACAGATCTGAATGTCTGTTTAGTCTCAAGAAAATGGGAGAAGAGGAGTACAGTGGAACTAGTGAAGAATTAAAATTATTTGGCCTAAAGAAGGCTGAATCATAAACAACATTTTTATTGATATGGAATAATGTGAATCAAAGTTCCACTTTTCTTTTTTTTTTGACTGTTCAGAACTATTTTAATTTTTAACCTGATCTCAGTTAGCAAACAACAATAACAAAGAACAAAATCAATAATTGGGTTAACAAAATAAAATATAAAACTACTAGCTTTCTATGAACTAAAGATAAATAAGAAAAAACAGAGAGAAAAGAAGAAAATAAAAATGGAGAAAAATGAAAAAGATAAACTATAAATAATTTATTATACTATAATTAATAAATAAAAAATTAAGGATTTTTGAATAGAGATTTTTTAATGAACCAAATATAGTGCAAATGTATTTTTATTCATAAGATTCTTTTCCGTCTTCAAACAGAATTTTAAATATTCCAAACAGAAAGTAACAATGAAGAAAATGGTACTGCAGATATAAATATGAGTAGAATAAAATGTAAGAAAAAGAAAGAAAAGAACCACATACGAGGAAAGAACCACTCAGAGAGTACCTGAGTTAATCTCATAATCTGTTGCCCAGTGGTGTCTCAGATCTGTCTCAAAGAACAGGTACAGACTTTAAGTGCACTTTGTAATGAGATTCTAATTAAGTGGCAAACCTCATGAACTAAATCTAGTGGTAATACCAAAACAACAGTGTGATAATAGATGTAATTTTCTTCCATTACGCCTAATGTTTTGACAGAAACTGAACCCAGCCATCTGCAGCAGTGTCTTGTTCCTGATCCGCCAAAAAGCACGCCTTGTAGTATAGGTGGGTATGAAAATTCCACAATCATCAAAATAGCCTCTTCACTTGAAGCTTATTGTTATTACTCTAAAGGAGTGTTGTTAGCTGGGTTTTGAAATACAGTTTAGGTCTGCTTAAATGTCTCTTCCCTTTGTGGTTTGAATGACTTGAATACATAGAAGAAACATTTGTTGAGTGTCACCTCAACAGTCATGTCTCCAAACTAACTCTTCCTGTTTTCTTCCAGAAAAAATTACTTAGTCAGCTCAGCAGATTAATAATCTTTATATTTATACTCCGTAGGCTTTGGACTCATCTTCCTTGTGAGCCTTGAATAACTAAAAAAAGTAAGGAAAAATATTTGCACCAATACTCATGCCTTTCCGAAATGGACCACAGATATAAAAGGTCCTTTCATTCCATAATGGGAACTAACTTAGTGACCGGAGTCATTCACATTTAAATCAACGATGCCTGAAACAAGAAACCATGTACCTAGCCTGATACCTGTTTAAAAATCCTAATGACAAAAAACAGAAAACAAAGTCCGTCATATTTAATACATCCGTGTCCAGGGAATTTTCTCAACTTTACTAATGTAAATAAAAATAGTAAATAATAAAAATGGTTAGTCTAAAATCAAATAAAATGAATCACTTAATCTTTCATAAATATTTAGAATAAAACAGTAACATAGCCCAAAGACAGAATCACGTAAGACAG
This sequence comes from Tetrastigma voinierianum, assembly GCA_016808115.1. Classification (NCBI taxonomy): domain Eukaryota; kingdom Viridiplantae; phylum Streptophyta; class Magnoliopsida; order Vitales; family Vitaceae; genus Tetrastigma; species Tetrastigma voinierianum. The sequence goes on along the minus strand of JAEQBH010001395.1, from coordinate 694,710 downwards.
ATCCACCACATTATCGTTAATTCAAAAGGCTAAGAAGTTAAAAAACCGCAATGAGGTTCCATAATCAGAGTTCTGCAACAAACCCAAAAATGGTCAGTTAAAGAGGGCATTTAATGTTCCAGGTTTATATATATTTATTGGTTCAAACAATCGAATTAATCATACTCTGATTAATTTAACTGTATTTTAAAGTATTTAAGATTTCAAATGCGTCCATCAAGTTCGGTCGATTAAAGAAGTTGTTAATCGATTTATGCATACTATTAAGACAAAAATTAATATGGCGATTTTCAGCTGTTATTAGGAGTAATTCAATGTAGAGTGTAACAAAAGGATTGTTAAACATTAAAATCAACGCGAGTTTTGATAACTCTGACGGTATCATTTTTTGCAACTGAATAATGCTGAATAACTTCTGAATGACGGTTAATCAATGGTGACGCCAAAAACAGACTTACGAAATTATTTTTGTTAAAAATAATAATTAAACTGGTCAACATGGATGAATATAACTCAGATAACGAAGAGCTTCACCAACCGCTATTTCAAACACTCCATTTTCATCAAAAGCTGCCAACATGCATCTTAAACTCGGAGTTCAATCTAATGATAATATTATTTTAGCTACAGGGATGACACTCCTTGATAAGAACTCGCTGATTGTTCAAATGGTCTTGTAATCAAACCACTGGTTTTATGGTTATTGTTGATGAACCAACTTCAGCTGGATCTCAATACGCTGGTTACTGAATCAACTGAACTCTGACATTTGTTCATCTTTGATCCAATCCAATTTTTAATGCTCATTGATAGTGGCATGTTGAAACAAAGGATGAGAATGTAAGTATGGGTGCGTTGATTGCCACTCAACCATCCAGTGTTTGGTTACTGACGCTTATACGTAAATAATCAATTATTAAATGAATAGTTATAAATAACTGGTTCACTAGCTATTATCAACATACTTTTGGGTTATTATAATATTAAAAACATTTTTAAACCATTATTCAACATAATATAATAGAAATGTATTTAGTTAATGACTAGTAATGAAAGTGTTGAGAATGAAATTTTCCACCAATAATATCAAACCTATAAATTCATCATCAAATTTTGAAGTGTAAGTCCAAATAAAAAATATCAATCGAAAACTGATTGATCAGACGACTTCAACATCTCAATTGGTCAATCGCCTAAAAATCTGTGGGGTAAAATATCAACAACAATTTTCAATATTTACTTTCACTAATGATCACCATCAAACTGGTGCCTTACCAAAATCACCATATATTGCTTCATAACACTGGCAACACACAAAATCACAAATCAACCATAACGAAATGGATCATAATGATGTTAGTTTATGTTCGACCACCACAAAATTTGGTACACAAAAAGAATGGCTTAATTTCTGGAATCCTTTCCGGTTAGGGTTACAAACAACTAACCGAAAAAACCGCTATAATAGCGGCTACTTTATAGCTATAATTATTATTTTAAAAAAAAATTAATTTATTTCAATGTTTTTAAAAATCGACTTTGTCGGATCGCTCGGACGATCGTGCAGCCATTGATCATGACCTTTCTAACAATAACAGATCGTCCAACGTCAAACTATTGATCGATGACCTTGTCAAAGCTGAAAACGCATCGCAGAAGGGATTGATGATGAGTTTATATAAACGCAATAAAGTTTCTATTTCATGAACTAGCTTTTGGGATTGAGAAGACTCAAGATCACATAATGCATCTTTCCGCATTGGATGCACTCAAGAGAAATTTCAAGGGTGCCTATGGCCCCGTCAATGTTTTTTTTTTTCAAAAATTTTTCTATTTGTTTGCTTGTGGAATCGAACTCGAGAATAGGTCACGCCCTTACAAAATCTTAGGCTCTTATGCCACTAAGCTACAAGACTATTTCTATTGATTTATAACCAGGGCGGACGATGGGGCTATAGGGCTACAAACGGGCATTTTTTTAAAATTTTTTTACCCCCGTTATTAAGCCCACCCCACTCCTACTTCGACCACTCAACACCCGTACTCCCACCCACTCTCCTTGTACCTTTGTTTTTGCTTTTTGTCCGAATCGTGAGCGGCTCGAGATAAAAAGGTTTGCTGGGGTCTCCGGTTTTTGTTTTTGTTATTTTTTTTTTTTTTTTTGAATTGGTTTGTGAAAGAAGTTGAAATGCACACCGCGATTTTTCCTCGGTCTTAGATCCGATTGAAAATCGCGCGATTTGATGGAATTAGCATCTGCGTGTGTTCTCCCCAAGCATATTATCAATGGAGCTTAGCTCAGCAGTAGTTCATGCCGGTTCGTCGAGACAAGCTGAGCAGCCCACTGCCATGTTTTCTGTGTCACCAGTCGTTGCTTTGCCGTTGGAAATGGAGATTTAGGTTTTATTTGTTTTTCAACAATTGATAAGGATGGAGGTTTGGAATTTTACAAATGCTACTCCTGATTTTTTTCGTCATTTACTTTTTCTCATGCTTTCTCGGCAACCTAACACCGGGTTTGAGTTTGTCAGGAGATTTTTTTTTTTCAGGGGGGTGGGTGGGTGGTGTTGTGGTGTGGTGGTTGGTTTTGGTGTGGAGGTGGGGCGGTTGAAGAAGTGGAAGAGTTTTACATGAGTCTTAACTCTCAAGATCGCATGGTGCTAGGCTAATTCCTTTTAGCTTTTTTCTCCTTCCCTTCAGACAGCTTTTGAAGTGGTAAATTTCCGTGAGTTTCCATTTCTATTTTTTTTTTTTTCTTTTCTTTTTGGGTAATCTCCAGGCTGGGTTCCATGATCTAGGGTTTGGGTTTAGCCAACATTAATGCCTGGGATTACTGGGGTTCAAGGATTTATGGCATCCTTTATGAATCGCTTGCTATTTGTGGTTTATTGCTGAGATAGCACTGGGGAATCAATATTTCAAATTTGGCTCGCATGTTACCTAGCATGAGTTCTAGTCTTCAAGATCCGCTTAGCTTCTTATCGTAATTAAATTCGTGAAGTCGCTGCCTGCTTTGCCTAAAATGTCTAGGAAAAATTTATTTGTTGAAAAAGTCAAGTAGTTCTGCATGAGGATCCTTCCTTTTATTTATTTATTTTTTCGCACCTCATATTAACCTCCAATTTTGGGCATCTTGGTTGGTGCTTCGCCTGTATTGATATGGTGTGGTAGTGTATTCCCAACCCCGTCCCCCACTTAAACCTTAAGGTAATACTCACCACTATCTCTCTGCCCCTCTGCTTTGCCTCTGCACCTCTGCCCTCTATCTCTCTGCCCCTGAGACGGCGAACGATAACGGCGACGGCGAGCCCTCACGAGTGGCTACTCTGACAAAGAGGGATTGTATGGCCATTTTAATCCGTGACTCGTGAGTCTCCGAGATCGTGCCTATGCTTGGTATTTTTTTACAATTAATTTTATATATTGTTATGCTTATTTTTGAATATATTTGAAGTGTGATAGACTAGTAGTGATGATAGGAGGTTAGGTGAGCCTATTAGAAACCCTATTTGTGTGAATTGATCAGTAAATGACTGCTTACTATGTGAATTGATTTACTGATTAAATCTTATCATCTTTGGGCATACCTGAATAAAATATTATATTTAATTCATTATAGATTCTAACTTTTAAATGGTTATATGTAATCTAATTCTGTTAGGTTATTGATATAATGGAACATCAACAAACAAAAGAAAAGCTAGAAAACTTTTCTTCTTTTTTTAAATCGAGAGATAATAGTCCTTTTCATCAAATGTTGATACTGAAGTCCCAATGAAACAACTTCCCTCTAAATGTCAAAGAATTGAAATTCGATAAGATTTCTATTCAGCCGACTCATTACATTTAGTCCCTGATATAAAAAGATCCCATAATCAACGATGATTAGACGAGCGTATATTGAGAGAACTTTAAAAATATTGATACAGACTCAATAATAGATAAGTTTAAATTCCTGAAAACTAGGAGGCCGTCATTAACGTGAGTTCATTTTACTTTTGATTTTTTTATCAATAAATATTTACTTTTTTTCAATTGGTATTTACATAGTTGTATAAACATAAGTTAGAAAATTATAATTTCATTTAGCTTACATACACATATATATGTCATTACATGTTTATTAGTTTTTTACTCTAGTCCGTGTACTAAACTCGCTCCCCTGCTTTATAACCCTCCTTCTAAATTTAAAATGTTGGGTCCGTTAATGCTTTTCAACTCCGGTTTAATACGATTCGAGTGAGTTCCAGAACTAGTTCCTGACCTTAAATTACAATAAATAACTTTTTAGTTCGCCGTTAGTCCCGTTTTAAATATTGATTTATTTTCAAATGAAATATAGTATTAAAAAGGAACATGAGGGGAGGTTGATAATGGTAATAGAGGCCATGGATTTGGTGCCATGAAATCAGCCAAAGAGAGGAGAATGAAGAGTATGGAACAACAATGGCTGCTAGTAATGCGCTGGCTTACTTTATTCCTCTCTTCGTAATTTCTTATCTACTTTCTTCCAATGCTTGTGAGACTACAACATTTTTTTATTTTTGTTTGCCCTATTTTTCTTTGTTAAAGGTTGATTTGATGGAACCTTAAATGTGTAACACAACTAATTTTTGTTTGGTTTTAATTTTGATTATATTGATACCTAACTTATGACTTGTTATCTGAAAAACTTGACTTATGATATACAAGGCAAACTGTATTTTCAAGGTATTTTTAGTGAAGGGGTAGAAGTAAACAATTTTTTGTGATATTTTTATATTTAGAATTATTTTGCAGATATGATTTAATTAACCTAGATCACCAGTGTTAGAATAAAACATAACTTTGAATGAGAGAATATGAATATTATGTACCTGATTCAGAATCCATGGAATGTCTTCTCGATAAAGTGAACACAAATCTAAAGAAAACGACTCAAGATCTTCTCCTGAATGGCCCTTTGATGACACTCAAGCAATGAGAATGCCTTCACTGGGTTAGAGAAAATCTCTGTAATCTGTATGTGAGAACGACAAACACATTCTGTGTGGCTCGGGAGGGACCTGAGCCTCTTTATATATCAGTCTCCGACCACCGGCCCTCTCATTACGGGCCTGCCATACTCACCCAACACTCACACTCCCATATGGTTATTAAGAATCCTAATAATCTCACCACTAGAGACCGAATAAATCCAAGCACAAATCCAATTAATAAAGCCCACTTTATGAAAATCTAACATCTCTCCCACTCGCGATATTAATTGAAAAACAAAACTGTGTACGCACCTTACATTGGTCTGGAGATTATTCTATAGTTTAATCTGATCCATAAAAGTCTCGAACACCTAATCATGGTGGTAATTGTGATACCACGCAAGCCCTTCCATGGTCACGAAAAGCCAACTAATGATATGGATTCAATATAGGTAGTGTGTTTAAATGGACAATACTCATAATGAGTTATATCATGTGTTATCCATTTTGTTAGTCCAAATTCTTCTCCTATGTCACAAACCTAGTGTGTCACCAGAATATCCATCATGGGCCCTAACGAACCTGTATATGTAAGCTTACCTAATAGGTACTTACTGTAATAAAGATACTGCAAGAATGCCACATCTCACCCATAGCCTCTGATTCATAATACACAATGCCTTGAGATTTTCAATGAATTATATGTACTCAACTCGATAAACCTACATTCACAAATACCTTATTAATGTGGAGTTGGACACAAATCAATCACACTTAAATGAACAAATCGGGATTCATCCTTCATAAGATAACATAAAACTTAATAGTCTCCACTATCTACAAGATCCATGATACTCCTAAGCCCATGTTAATGACATGTCGATCAAATACACAAGGGCTATGCCTCAGTTGAGTTTGATTCAATCATATATCATCTGCTGATATGCCCACGTTAACGTCACCGTTAACTTTTTCTCCCTTTATAGTCAAGTACTCGACCTCCATGTGCTTGGGGACCCTCGAGACCTTCTGGTCGCTGTTACCAAACACACCCGCGGTAGCTGGCATCGCCGCCAAATACAACTGTATGGCTCATCCACAAAATCAAACACGGTTAACTCCTTAATGAGGTTTCTGGAGCCAAATTGCTCGAGAAGGCTTCGAAAAAGCATGCTACAAACCCGTCATGCAGAGACAACTGGGACTTTGCTCTTCACTTTCCATGATACTGCGAACTTCTCGCAACCCAAAGATATAACCACTTGTTGACTTCTTTCATCCCATGTTCAAGAAAGTCTCGAATCCGACCACCAACTAGTCGTAGGTCCCTAACATGTTCAGAAATCAACATATAGTCTATTCTCTGCACTACAACCTTTCTCGGGCAAAGAACCCAACGATCATAACCTGGTTTGTCCATCATCCGCTTAAAGTCCCCTGCAACCTGACATTCCGTCTAGTGCATACTTGAGCATACATAAAACTCCCAAGTGCACGTTAGCATAATGCGTACATTCTTCATTTGGGCTTTCATATCTAATGAGACATCGCGGATGTAATTAACTTATCACCTTTACGTACGTGAGGCAATTCCTTGTTTACATAGTCAAGATGTCAACCCTTCAAATAATAACAAACACATGCCCTCCAGAGATAAACCCCAAGTATCCCGCAAAGAAACCATTCCCGTGGAACTAAATGCCTGGGTATGCACTTTTCCTCACCAAGGTCCTTCATATCAAAGTTCTTGGACAACATCCATTATTCTCATGCAAGAAACCAAGGTCACCGCTGCAAGCAGGATATCATCCATTATTGCAGCATTAGGAAATTAAATCTCCTCCCACCCATCTCATGCATATAATGACCCTACTTGCCTGCACCAAAACCGTATGAAGCAACAACACTATGAAACTTTAAGTGCCATTGTCTAGAAGCTTGCTTGAGACCATGTTTGACTCTTTTTCGCCTACATACAAGTTTGCCTGAATCACTGCCACAAACCTCGGTCAGTCATGGCAGACTCTTCATTAAGGTCTCCATTGAGAAAGGCAGTTTTAACATCCATCTGGTGTAACCTCCATATCAAATGATAAATCACGCCAAGGATCACTCAAAGAATCTTTGTAGCTATAACTCCTAGAGAAAAAGGTCGCTTTCATAGTCTACTCCTTCCCTCTTTCGAAAGTGAAACCTTCGCTACCAAACCTTGGCTTTAAACTTCTCAATCTTCCTTTATGGTCCTTTTAGTCTTATACACCCATTTGCACTAATGGGTTTATGACCTTCAGTAATTCAATAAGTTCCCAAACTCCATTATGCTCATGGATTGAATTTCATCTCTATCGTGATCTAACCACGCTCGACAGGACAGAATAGCCTTCATAAAGTTATTGATCACTACAGAACCGATATCGTAGTCTTGCTCTCCTATATAGACTAAATAGTCCGGTGGTATAGCTGATCGTTTCTCCCTAGTGGATCTCCTTACTGGAGTAGTAATTGCCACATTCTGCACCTGAGAGCCTTGATGAACATCATTAGGAGCTGTCTCAACAACAGGATCCCTAGTCTCAACAGGTTCAACATGGTGTGTGGAAGTTTCCACAATTATCTGTATGGGAGGAGATACAGATACCACATTACCCAACTCTACATCATCCAGTCTCCAGAGCGCTACTTCTCTTCGCCACATCAAACTCCAAAACTTAGTCGTCAGACTGTCACCCCAGGCTCCATCGGGATTATAGAACCTATATCCCTCTCGAATGTTCAAGATACATAGTAACATCGATGGTCTGGGTTCAACTTACTAATGTTGGATTATATAATCCATCAAGTAGGACATCCCCAAACCTTAAGATATCGCTTAGCCACGCCCAAATTCATAACCTCAAAACGTACAAAGCTGTTTTCAAAGCTTCACCCCATAGAAAACCTGCACTATTCCCAATTAATCATACTCCTACCATTTCCATAAGAGTACGATTGCGCCTCTGGCTATGTTCATTTAACAGACCTGCATATAAACCGTGCCACTCATCCCGCAGTCCTCTAAGTATTCGCGAATGGCCCTTTAAGCCGTCCAAAGACGCTGATGTCACAGTAATACTCTCCACCTCTGGGCCGTATCTAACAACCTTTATGACTTTTCCCAATTGTTTTCGACTTCAGTCCGAAAATCTTGAACTTTAGTCGAGACTCACTTTTCTTTAATCAAGTACAAATAACTATATCGAGAATAGTCATCAATAAATATGATGAAATAAAAATTTCTACACAAGGTTGCCAAGCAAGGTCCACTTATATCTGTGAACGACTTCCAACAAGTCGTAACTACTGACGCGCTTTCTTCTTATCTTGGTCATTTACCCCTACACAAAGATAATGATATCTCTAAGTCACTTTAAGAGCAGTGTGATGTTAGTCTTATCGTACCCTTCTACTCTATCCTTAGAGATATACTGTCAGTTGTTAAATATACAGACTCTTTCAGTATAACTCAGAAACAACCTTTTTCGTCGATACATTAGATATGGTCATTATGACAAACTAATCGAGAATCCATAACATATGACAAAGACTCCAACCTTATTTGAATTTAAGAAATATTGAAATAACATTACTTTTTAATTTCAAAAGAGTAATCAGAACTAAACATGATACGGAAACTAAATTCGTCTAAATGGCAGTACATAAATGTGTCTTTCAACATCACTAAACCCAATTCTAAAACTAAGATTACATCTCCCACTAACATGATACATCGCCTTCGTTTCACGCTGAGCTCGATTCATCCTTGCTCGCTTCCTCCCGCTTATGAATCCCTCGTACGGTAATGCAACATGATTAGTCGCTTCCACTATCTGTTTTCACCAAGAACTCGGATGGTGCTCGATAGGCTGGATTCACAAACAAGTGTTAAAGAATCACACACCGTGAAGTCACGCTTGACATCCAAGCTTTAAATTTCGCATGCCCTCTATGTGACCTTTCTTCTTACAAAGAAGCGCCGATCACCATCCTTTTTCAAGAATGTCTTCTTTCGGGACCCATATTGTCGCATTGACCGTAGTTTCTGAGCACCTTTATGAGTTCGACTTTGAACTTTATTTTTCCTTTATGGGGACTAGCATATAAGGCCACATGCTCTTCTCCTTCTTCGCTCTTCTTCGCCACCACCCTCGCTATTGTCATTGAATCGACCAAGTCTCATCTAAATCAGAGTTTGCCCTTTATAATCCCAAAATCGTGTGGAAGGTGTTTAGGCTTGCGCACAATGCAAGACCGGAATGGTAACATTGAGAGCTTGGAGCTGGGCCTAGGTCTACCATCCTCGTGGACATAATCTCTAACCCCACTGCACTAATACTCATGTTGAAGAGCTTTGTAAGAGTTCCAACCTCAAAGATTAGATGAAACTCGATTTAAATTCTATGGCTGCCATCATTTCCTTAGCGCATACATTAACTCGGTAACCACTTTTCAAGTGTTCTTGTATGGATACTCTTTCATTGTCAATAAGCAAATCCTATTGTCTTCCCGTAGCATAGTTCGTTGTTTCTCACACTTCGTGATTATAAAGTCAGGATATCCGCCTACTTATCCATTGTAAGCGCCATGTGAACATCAACCAGCTCCATTCCAAATAGAAAGTCCTCTTTCCATTTCTTGAAATTCAATCCAGTAAGGATCTCAATTGAAATGGAATTGCCGTTCACAGAAAAATTGACTGAAAAATAAAACAAAACAATACAATCAGCATCATGTGTGAATACTCAGCAGAGAATTACATACATCTGCATAATCTCGGGCAGAAAATATGACATGCGCTGTACACTCCACATGACGTAGGCTATGAGAACATTCTAATCCTTCGTGAAATCACCACCTTTGGGTGTATGAACCACTGGCATCGCTCATTTCTCAAGCACACATACATGTATCCCTCTCCATGAACTAACACGGATCACCCCTTTCGGGAGTATGATCACTTAATAAAAACAGGAGACATCCCACCACAATATGAGACTGATATTTCAAACCCAATCAAGTGTGCCACTTTGGCGGTCACAACCCAATTGAATCCTTGAAAATCACTCATACCGTGATATAAACTTTATATCACATTATATATATAATAATTATACTGTCTCACCCTATCTATAGACAATGAATTTAGACTCTACACAGTCCTTATGCAGTGATATACATGTTAGCTACCATATGTATTTCCGAAACCATAGAGAAATACATAAAATACGAAAATACCCCAATTTCTAGGCGCATAGGGTCTCTACACTTATTTTCATATCCGTAAAGCTTCAAACATGCAAAGTGAATATACCACATTGTAGAGAATTTCAATACGAAGCTCGGCAGATATCAAGATTGGCCCAGAATACTCCTCACACGCCTCACGCGCCACCGTAAGGCTCTACAAGGTAGGTACTGCGGCGCCTGCGGCGCCATGCGTCTGGCCTGCTGACCGGTCGGGCCAGTTGACTGGTCGGGCGCTGACCGCCACGGCTGAGTCGCTGACCGGCGGTCATCGTCCGGTCGGGTTGTTGACCTGCCCGTCAATATCCCGTCGCGGTCGTTGACCGGCCTGCCAAAGACCGCCGTGGATATCACTATGACGCCGCGATCCACGCCGCCCACGCCGCACGCCAAGATTCACTAACCAACCGGGCCAAAAACGGATCGGCAGAACCGCTCCGACTCGGCCGGCCAATCGATTGGCCGCGCCGACGCCGATGACGCCGAAGAAATCACCGCTGGGGCAGACCGCGCCAGGTCCTTCACGCCGCTTTCACGCGCTGCGGGCGTACATGCTGCATGGGCACGCGAGGGAGCGTCCGCCAATTTCCAGCGACGCGGCCACCCACCGACCGACCGTTTCGCGTGTAGGATTCCAAATATGCAAAAAAATTTAATTTTGATTTGTAGAACCGAAACTCGGGATGTAATGCCCGATTTGAAGAAAACCCAAAAATGTTTTCATATTCCGATTCATATGTTTTGAATTCTAATCCATGGTCGGGCTCGATACAACCGTAGATATGATTTAATTAACTCAGATCACCATGTTAGAATACAAAACATAATTTTAATGGAGAGAATATGAATATTATGTACCCGATTTGGAATCCATGGAATGTCTTTTGATGAATTGATGAAGACTCGCAAAGAACACCCCAAGATCTTCTAATGGCCCCTGATGACACCGGGCTTAAAATGAGAATGCCTCTCACTTGGTTAGAGAAAAATCTCTCATAATCTATATGTGAGAATGATAATACGTATCCTTAGGGTTTGGGAGGGACTTGAGCCTTCTTTATATATTGAGTTCTGACCATGGGCCCTCTCATTATGGTCAGCCATATCACCCCACACACTCGCACCCCCATATGGTTTATTAAGAACTTAATAATCTCACTAATTAGACCGAATAAATCCAGCTTAATAAATCCAATTAATAAAGCCCACTTTATGAAAATCTAACATTATTTTCAAAACATAATTTTTTTATAATTGTGTGGATGTTCGAATCGCCTTAGTCGACTTAATGCACCACGACTAATCCGGCTAACTTATTGTGTACCAATCTGGGTTAGCTTACGAAAGCACCTCGACTAATCTCATAGTGGCCTCCAAATTAACACGGGCAGACCTAAACCGATGATCTTTGGGTTAACCCCAAAACCTTAAACCAATCCAAGTTACCATTTATGTTTTTATTTCTAAAGCATTTTATTAAGAAGCAAGAATTTTTTATAATTTAAAATTTTAAAATATAAATCACTAACATCCAAAATATAGGATTTGTTTAGTAGTGTTTGGAATATATTTATGAAATACTAGTTTTAATTTGTTGTCCTATTACCCTAGCCCCCCTCCTTTCCTCTCCCCTCATCTTTTTCCCTCTACGTCTCTTTATCCTTTTGTCATCATCTTTTTAGGGAATTTGATTTTTTATTTTTATCCACTGTATTGCTGGTTTAAATCAATAAAATTATTTCTCTTTTAAAAAAAAATTGTATCATAATAAAATTACATCTAATAAAAGTATATGTAAGAACTTAAATACTAAAAATGATTTTCTTCACTTGCTTTATGTAAAAGTATCTTCATTAGATATTTTTTAAGTTCGCAATTATTTTGTAAGATATTTTATCAAATATATGAAACATATTAAAATCATTTTTAGAGATAATATATTTGAAGGGAAAATTAGGAAAAAAAAATTAAGGTAAAGTAATGAAGTATCCAAACATAAAATTTTAAAATGTTATATATATATATATATATATATATATATATATATATATATATATATATATATATATATATATATATATATATATATATTGTTTTCTTAGAAATTTTAATTTTCTTATTTTTTAATGATTTGAAATATATATAAAGTTATTTTATTTTTTCTATATCAAATAACAATATGTCAAAGAAATTTCGAGCCCCTAAAAAAAGAAGATAAAGACCCATTTAGAGCCAGTCTCATACCACTATGGCAAAGTAGGCCCACATATAACCATTCTTTTAATATATATAGTACTGCATGCCACATAAACTTTATTATAAATTAGGATTTAGGTAAATGTGTACGATTATAGCTTAAGGGTGTGTTACAATACATTACATTTGTCTTTACTTTTATTATCGAGCCCTGGATTCTTTTCGGCGCATGGAATTGAAACTTGATCTTTATATAGTCATTTTCGTTCTCACTAATTTTTCCAATTTTGGGCTGTTCATGCTGTAATTTTTGTATTTAATTTTCTAAAATTTAAATATTAAAAATTTTCTGATTATTTATTTGGCTATAATTTACGTGGGTTTGTAAATAAAAATCCGAAAAGATTTTTTCTTGAATATTATGAAAAAAAATGCAAAAATGAAGCAATGGTATAATAAAATAATCATGTTTATGATGTGAAAGGAATATTAATTTTTTTTGGATAAAATGATGACAATACAAATCAAATTGGGAAAAGTAGGTTTAAGTTATCAATTTAAAAATTATTATACATGGATCTTGAAGAATTGGATTTAGATGGTTTAGGTTAACGAGAAATAAAATAATTATGGATCAATGAATATATTATTATAACTAATAAATGTACTAAAGGTACAAGTTATGATAATATATATATTTGGTGATTATGATATTACATTTACTAATTATGATAATATATTTATTAATCTATAATTATTATTTTTTCTAATAACCAAAAACAACATAAATCAAATTCTTCAATAATATAGTTTTGAAATTGATAAATTGAAGCTTACTTTTTCCGATCAAATATTTTATTTATTTGGATTTCATGCCACTCAAATCCCATACCCATTCACACGTCAAAAACAAACCCAAACCCATTCACCATCACTCCCACACACTACATCATGAAACAGCACACTTTCTTATATACCCTGGTCAAACCCATCAATATTTCGGTTATTACAAAATGGGCTGATTAGATGAAAAGCACTGAATAATCATGCCTATCATCATCAGAGATATCCCTTTGGGAGTCAGTGCTTTAGTTTCAAATTGAAGGGTTTGAATGTTGAAGTAACATAGATTTTATCAGCTATAAAAATAGAAATGAATGTGATTCCTAATTTCTTTAATGCATTGCATTGTCCATAACAACTAATACTTACTTTACTTAAAATTAAAAATGAATACGATGATGGCTTATTGCTTCAAGTTTGCTTTTATTTGGTGGCATACATGCATGCAAGTTCATTCAAGTCAATGTTGTAATTAACCTGTGTTTTAAGTTGTTCAATTTATTGTTTTTTCTTTATATTTTCCTGTATCTTATTTTTGAAGACCTAATCGATCATGGGATTTTCTTGATTGGTATATTTTGTTTCATAGCTCATGTCTAGGAATCTTAATAAATTAATTTAGGTCGTCAAGGTACGATAATATGCTTATCTTAGGAATGAGGATAAATCTAATGACTATGTCACACATGCTCATGTTTTATTTTATTTTTTAACCCATGCTCATGTTTGATGATCTGTATAACAAAATAAAAATAAAGATATTCTATTTTAAATATTTGAACATGTTTTTAAAATATTATTTAAAAATCACATATTCTATATCCAACAATGAACCTGATATCAAATTGAGAAAAAAAAAAATTGATTGAGACCTTCTAAGAGTAGTTTGTCAGCAATTCTATTCCAAGTATTTTTAAGTAAAAATATTTTTTTTTGTCAATAAGACCTAACTTAACTGGTTAAGAATTCAGCTCCCATAAAGAAATGAGTCTAAGATTCTAATCCTGGGACAAATTCTGTGGGGTGACTATAATAATCGTGATGTAAAAAATAACTCTTATATTATGCTTGGAAACCCTAGCCGTTCCTCCCTCTATTCTTTCTTTCAGGCCCGTGTTTGTTAGAGAGGAGGGGTGACTTTTTTAGCCATTATTGATTTAAAATCACCAATTTCATCATTTTCTTTCATAGATTTAAGTTTTATTTTTCAATAAAGTGGTTTATTTCACACCGATCTAGGTTTGTCTTTGTTTTTTTTTTGTTTTTGTGACAGACTTGTTGTGGCGTATTTTGTTGCTGACTTGTTGTGGCAGGTAGTTGTATCATTAATGGTTGTTTCGTGATTTTTCGCACAGCCAGATGGAAAAATTCGATCCGACGTGAGTCATCGACAAATCATGTTCGCTAACATACCAAAATCAATCTTAGATATTTTAGGCATTTTGGATTATCAAATTTATAGGCCATATCGATCTTTTGCTATATTAACTGATGGTGCGTTACCCTTTAAAGTTTTTAACACTTTTAATTATTTTTTTTATCGATTGTATTACAAACCTCAATCAATTAAATTTTCTTTAAAATAAAATAATATGATGGAATGCAAAACTAAATATTTGTCAGAAAACAAAGTAAAAGTATTTTTAGAAGCATTTAAAAAAAAACAACTAATAAAGTGTGTCAAGGCCTCTCGGTCACTGTATAATCTACCTTGACTCATGGTGATAACCCGCTTGCTCGTAATGCTTCTTTTCGCTCCGCGTGGTGTCCAAGTCGATGCCAGTGGATCGAACCGGGACCATGAGCTTAGGTACCCAAGTGACACACCACCCCACTACCAATCGAGCTACTACAGCTCGCTGGTGGTATGGTGTCACCGCCGCGGTGCTTCGATCTCAGCATCGGCTCGGGACACTATCGAGGCGAAAGAATGCTTCGGCAAACAGATATCTCAGTGCTCGGTGACCGCAAACTTGGACACAAAGCGCGCTTTACCCGTCAGCGCCCCGCCACCGTGAGCACTACCTGACTCACGTGATATCCTGTTTCATTGCACGTCTTCGCTCCGGGTGTCCAAGTCGATGCTATGGATCGAACCTGGGACCATGAGCTTAGGTACCCAAGTGACACCACCCCACTACCAACTGAGCTAGTCTAAACTGTGACGCCCCAACTCGGCATAGGATGTCAAGTGAGGGTCACTCTTTTTTTTTTAAAACTTATAACCTTTACACTTACATATTCATATAATGTTAAACAATTAACTCAGGACATTCTCAGCAATGATTACAAAATATAAATACAAGCTCCAAATATAGAAAATAAGTTCAACATCTACAATATTTACATTGGTTACAAAATTTCATATACAAAATAGACCTAAAGGTCTTCCAAGGCACCGCATGTGTACCTCTAATCGATGTGGATTGTCCCGCTCTCCGATTTCCTCTTCTGTACCTACACGGATTGAACACCCGTGCTAAGCTTTACGCTTAGTGGGAATATACTTCTATTAAGAGTCACCATACTTCTATACAAAATGCATATCAAGCATATATACGCTACAAATTCTTACTATTTCTCATATACTTACCATAATCAGTTCCATTTCTTATCATCATCCATATACTTTTCATGTCAACTTGTATTTTACTTCTTGTTCTTGTAACTGTATACTATCATCACATAGCAATGCTATGCTTCTCATATCATGTCATATATTCTCTATACTTTGCAGCACCACATTTCTTTTATATTTCATGGGTCCCTATAAAACTTAGAAGTGGATACACAGAAACCATGAGGGCCTAAGGTGTCATATTTGTGGTGAACAATGTACTATGTCTTGTAATATGATACCTGAAGGTATATCATCAGAGGAGATGCTGATCATCCATGAGTGCCCGGTAATATGATACCCGAAGGTATCATCACTGTATGAGCCAGTGACCATCCATGAGTACCCGGTAATATGATACCCGAAGGTATCATCACTGTTGAGCCAGTGACCATTCATGAGTGCCCGGAGGCGCTGTGGTGACCCTTTCGAGGCCACTTGATCCAAACGAGATCTATGTCATCGACCCAGATGTTGCCGGAATATCTCAGATATGTATACGTACAACTGGTTTTTCCCTAATAGGCTTTTCCATCTATCCTCTACTCGTGTCTCTAAGGCATAATCAATGTGTATTTTCTGCTTAAGATATATTCTTATTCCGAATAATTATTGTTATTCGGTAATCATATGTGATATATATATATATATATATATATATACACACACAATCATTTATTCATATCTTTGCATTTTTCATATCTCATTATATGCATAAATAACTATGCTTGCCATATATGCTGCTTTGTTATTTTATGAATTTAGTACAGACATTCATACAATGAATAACTACGATGCTTGTAGTGCCTACTGTTTTTCGTGTTTTCTGAACCAAGATGAGTTCCAACCTTATGTTTCTATTGATGGACTTGACTCCAATGGGCTTTCCTATAGAGTCCAAGAACACTCCAAATCGAGTTCAACGAAGGAGATATGACCTTCTCCGGTTGAGTGTCATGCGCATTCGGCCCGACGAGTCGATTCGACTGATTGAGCTGAGCTGCCAGAAGAGCCGCTCTAACACCTTGGTCTGACATCTACTATCCTCATCAGGCATATGAATGTATTTCTTGACTCAATGGGCTTTCCATAGAGTCCAAACACCCAAATCGGAGTTCAAACGGGGGCGGAGTTATGATCTTCGGTTGGAGGTCGCGCGCAGTCACCTTGACGAGCCGACGAAGCCAGATCAAGACGAGCAATCGCTTGACGAGCAATCGCTTGACGAAAGCACCGTTTGACGAGCAACGCTTGACGAGTACCGCTTGACGACCTCGCTTGACGCACTACCGTTGACCAATTCACCGTTGACGACCCCGCTTGACGACCCTCGCTTGACGACTCCGCTTGACGATCTCTCGCTTGACGACCCTCACCCATTTGACTGTTCAGGAGTAAAAAGACCATAACTTGGTCTACAGGAGTCCGAATTGAGAAATTCAAAAGCCTAACATCAAGTTCATTGATGTGGCTACAATTTCACAGAAGGACTTACTGCCAAATTCTCCTTATTTCTGACCCAAAAACCCGTTCTAAGATCCGGCTACTGCATATGGTCGACAATAGGGAATTTTCTGGGTTCAACTTGCAACTAGACCCTTCTCAAACACATATTTAGGAGCCTAAAGCTCTTTCTCTTAACTCAAACCTACAAGAAATGAGAGTTTAGGAATTCCCAAACCCAAACCATACACAAGATAGAGGGTTCTAACTATGTATCTAAACGTCTGTGAATCAAAACCAGATTTCCATACACCAGAATTTATACACATACTCATGGTTCCATACTTTTCTATACCAAATCATAGGTTCAAGGTTTTCTATACCAAATCATATCCATACCTGTGATCTTCTTCTTCACTTCTTCCTTTCTTTCTTCTTCTCCCAGATTTGTTTCTTTTCTCCAAGACCCAAAATGAGATATTTTCGGGTCTTATCTCTTTATTGATCTTAATTTTTTATTTTCTTCGTCCTTCAACTCTTATAATAGATTGTAAATCAATTTATAATATTTTACAATAGCCTCAAATCTTCTTTATTATTTGTAATTTAACTTATGCATATTCCTACTTTGTTTTTATCTTTTATTTATTCAATAAATATAATTTTTTATTTTTAATATACCCAAAACATGTTATAAACTGTGTATAATTGGGTGTTACAACTCTCCCCCCCTTAAAAGAATTTCATCCTCGAAATTCATACCTGATTCAAAGAGTTGTGAATACTGTGCTCTCATAGTTGCTTCTGGCTCCCAAGTAGCTTCTTCTACCGTGGTACTGCTGCAGAGAACTTTCTACTAATGGTACTTGTTTGTCTCAAGAATCGTTTTCTACCCCTCTCGGAGCCGTAATGGTCTGCCCTCATCATATGACAAATCTTCAGACTTGTATCTCTTACTGGTAGTATGTGCGACTCATCGTGAGCGGCATTCGAAGCATCGACACATGAAACACATTGTGTAATTTGGCCACCCTGAGGGAGTGCCAATCGATAGCTCACGTAATAATACGCTCCAAAACCTCATATGGCCCCTTAGCGAACCCTTGACTCAACTTGCCTCGACCAAACCTAAGAATTTTCCTCCATGGTGGAGGTTCTCAAGAAGACCTTGTCTCCCACTTTATATTCAATATCTCTCCTTAGGTTGGCATGATCACTTTGTCTATCATTAGCCGCCTTTAACCTCCGCCAAATAACTTCAGATTTCTTTCTTCAGATCTTTTACTATGTCCGACCTATCGGGCCGCCTTCATTCAATTCTGTCCAACACACAGAGTTCTACATTTCGCCATTACTAAAGCTTCATATGGTGTCATACCAATGCTTGATTGAAAACTGGTTACAGGGCAATCTCCATTAAGGGAATTATACTCTATCCCCAACTTCCCCGAAAAATTCGTTTATGACACAACCTCAAGCATATCTTCGAGCACTTCACCAATCTCTCTAACCTGCCCATCTCTGGTTAAGGGACGCCGCACACAATTCAGCCTTAGTGCCTAAAGCTGACTGTAATTCCTTCCAACCTTTGATGTAAATCATGATCTCTATCCTGACACAACAGACAAATGCACACCAATGCACTCGCACAATCTCATCTACATATAACTCAGCTAGTTCGATCCATAGAATACCAATCCTCGCACCGGTATAAATGGGCCGACTTTGTGAGCCTATCTATAATCACCCATACAGAATCATATGTTTTGTCAGGTGAGGGGAAACCCGATTAATAAAATCCATATAATGTTATCCCACTTCCATTGAGGAATTGGAAGGGGATTTGAAACAAACCCAGGCACTTGGTGTTTAACTTTGACTACGAAGACAAACACTTAGACACATATTCGGCCACACTTCTTTTCTCATTCTTCACCAATAAAACTGCTTCAAGTCCTCGGTACATCTTATCGTCTGATGTATGGTAACACTATTAAGAGCCTCAAATAGCAACTTTTTCAGCTCTTTTATCATTCGCACACATAATCTATGTTGGAAATACAAACTTCCAAATTTTCTCTAAAAATTCGTCTCATTACCATTTCTAACCATCTGTAAATTTTTCTCAGAACTCTTCATCATTTTTCGCACACTATAATCATTTGCTTTAAACGCGCTTAGTCGAAATCGCTAATATAGCTCCATCATCTCCTACCCAATCACTATACTCAGAGTGATATCTGCTACCACTGCCTTTTCACGAAGCACTGCTACTATATTAGCCTTCCGGGATGGTAAACGGTGATGCACTATAATCCTTTAATAACTCTCTAAACCACCTCCATTGCCTCAAATTTAACTCTTCTCGTGTTAGCAAGTACTGAGACTCCATGACCTAAGGTAAATTCTACACTTTTCCCCGTATAAGTAGTGTCGCCATATTTTTGTAAAGCAAACATCACCAGAGCTAACTTCCCTTGAAAATATGAGGATATTTTCGTTCATGTGGCTTCAATCACCGACTGATAAGCCACTACTTTCCCATCTCAGACAACACGCATCCTAAACCAATGCCCGGCGCATCACTATACAAGGTATACTCTTTTCCTAGGTTATACACATCGTGCTTCAACCAAAGATCCCTTTCAACTGCTCAAAACTATTCTGATATCATTCGTCCACTCAAACTTTATTCCTTTCCGAGTAACTCGTGGGTGTGGAGAAGTTATGACCGAAAAGCCTCTCACAAATCTTCTATAATAAATCCCATTAGACCTAAGAAACTTCTCACCAGCATTTTGAGGTGATTTCCAATTCACAACCGCTTCAATCTTAGCAGATCAACTCTCTTATACCTCAATGCACAATGTGGCCTAAGGAATGAGACTTCCTTTAGCCAAAAATCTCACACTATTTGCTTAGCATATAACTTCTTTCCTTAACGTCTCTAAGACTATTCTCAAGTGTTGTTCATAGTTCCCGTGCATCCTAGAATACACCAGGATGTCATCAATAAACCACAACAAATTGATCCACATAGGTCGGAAATCCTATTCATCAATCCATGAATGTCAGTTTCTGCATTAGTCACCCAAATGGCATGGACCAAAACTCCATAATGACCATATCGGGTTCTGCAAATGCGCCTCGGCACATCTCCTTCCTTTAATTTCAACTCGATAATACCCCGATCGTGAACTGTCTTCTCTAAAAGACACCCGCTCCTTTCAACTTATCAAAAGATCTTCAATTCTGCACTGGGTACTTGTTTTTCACTCCGGCCACCTTATTGATCTGCCGAGCAATCACTAGCAGCAATATCCGTGAGTGCCGTACTCTTCTTTTTCACAAATAAAACAGGTGCAATCCTTGCTGGGACACTGGCCTGGGAGCAAACTTTTTTTATCTTAAAAGCCCTTGCAATTGACTCTTGAACTCTTTCACTTCCATGATTGATCCCAGACGCAGCCCCGACATGTGGACTGCTCCCTCGGTACAATTCCTAAGTGGCTAAGTCCACCTCTCTCTCATGTGGAATACCTGGTAACCTTCAGGGAATACATCCGAAATCTCACACCGGATCTTTCTACATCAACTTGACTCTTGAGTTACACTGTTTCAAGAATGTCTCACATCCTTCTCATAATTCTCCTGCAGCTCATAGTGGAGATGACATTGTGATTACTGCACTTGATCCAATGCCTTGTACTTATTAATTCCTCAGTCCTGGGCCAGAGCATTACCAACACTACCGCTCTTTGTCCACAATCCACGATAGCTCTGCTTAGACAACCAATCCATCTCTAACAGTCAAACTTCCTAATGGTAAGGTTATCAAATCAAGCCGAAACTCTCTCTGCTTTCAGATAACTGTGACAATTTCTATATATGTTATTCACACTAACGCCAGCCCTAACGGACTAGTTACATGCATGTCATATGCCAATTCTCCAGCACTGGACTTTGTCAAATACATGCTCCATGCACACATATGAATAAGTAGATCCAGATCAATCAACGATGCATCTCATATCATATAAAGAAAATATACCAGCTATAACCCAGGAGCCTCGAATCCTCACACGCAGCCTCACAGACATGCCGTGCTGGAAGCCGTGAGGGCATGCACGACGTCGCTTCTCCGACACTATGCCTCGTCCCCCTATACCGAGATGGCCACTACGACCCTACCACGATCGCGAGCCCAGCAGGCCCAGATCTTCCTCCGCCACTTCCTTGTCAAGCCCATTATCCCCTAACTCGGGAGGACACTGGCCAAATGCTCAAGGCTTCCACACCGAAAACACTATCCCGTCACTATCTCGCAAACCGCCAAATGCCTTCTATAGCAATGAGGGCATTTCTGGGAATTTCTCCGGCTCCAACCGAAGACTCTACCCACACTGGCACACCTGGACTCGCCTTCCACTTCTCGTGTGAGCGGAACTATATTCCGATTGAGCCGAGATTCTAGCTCTTTTCTCGAGGAGGACGGTTCTCTAGAAAACTTCTTCTTTGAAATCTTTCTTTGTCGCCGTTTCTGGGCCTCTACTTTCATTGCAGCTTGGACCAACTGATAAAAATCCACTGTTTCGAGAGAAGTCATAGGTGCCAAATACCTCTTGATGGAATCATGCAATCCATCCTCAAATTGCCTACACCGAAATGCCTCGGTGAGGACCAATTCCGGTGCATACTTACTAAGACGGCAATCTCTTTTTTCATATTCAAACACCAATAAGCCTTTTGCTTCAAATTCTAGAACTTAAGCTCACTGGAATCCCTATACATTTCGATAACATACTTTGCCCCGAACTTGACAAAGAACCCCAAGTCATGGGATTTGGAATCCTTGGACTTTTGAGCACTAGTTTCCACCAATCGTATGCCTCACCCTGCAATAGTGAGACTGCACATAATGCTCTCTGATCAGGAGGACATCTTACCTCTTCTAATACCCTTTCTAACTTTTCTAACCAAAATTCGGCTTTCTCTGACTCTTCCATGCTCGACCCATGGAATTCCTCTGCTCCATGTCTTCTTACTGTGTCTATTGGAGCTTTAGGAGAGGTCAATCTATCCAAAACCCGAGCCATGTCTGCATATTCTTCGCAAGGTCCTGTGGGCCTTATTAGGTACATTACTTTCCGGTTGTCTTAAGTCGATAACCCTTGTTCTCTCGGGTTAACACTCGCACAGCCTTCTTCTCGTAAAAGATCCATCTCATAGTAAAAACACAAGGACATCCACATCAAAGCCAACACATTACTAAACACAGGTTTTTCTATCATATATACTTCTATTCCAAAGAGCCACCTAAACTAGGCTTTTCTAAACGCCAAACCTAAAGTCATACTACTCAACCGTGACGCCCAACCCAAGATGTGATGTCAAGTGAGGGTCACTTCTTTTTTTTTAAAACTTATAACTTTACACTTACATATTCATATAATGTTAAACAATTAACTTGTATTACATCCTCGCAGCAAAAATGATTACAAAATATAAATACAAGCTCCAAATATGGAAATGTTCACATCTACAATATTTACATTGGTTACAAAATTTCATATACAAAATAGACCAAGGTCTTCCAAGGCACCTATATGTGTGGCCTGGATCAAGCAATGCATCGGTCCCGCTCTTCCGATTTCCTCTCTCAGACCTACACCTGATTGAATCTGCAAGCAAGCTTTACGCTTTTTAAGGAATATGACTTCCTATTAAGAGTCACCATACTTCTACAAATGCATATCACACATATAATATACTACAAATTCTTACTATTTCATATATATACTTATCATAATCAGTTCCCATTTCTATCATCATCCATATACTTTTCTATGTCAACTTGTATTTTACTTCTTGTTCTTGTAATCAGATAATTATCATCACATAGCGTTATATGCTTCTCATATCATGTCATATATTCTATAATTTTCAGATATACCTGTCATTTTTATATTTCATGTCCGCATAAACCTTAGTTGACACAGAAACCATGAGGGCCTCCGAAGGTGCTGTTATCATTGTAGTAGAACAATGCGTTCATGCCCTGAATATGATACCCGAAGGTATCATCATCAGAGGAGACAAGACCATCCATGAGTGCCCTGAATATGATACCTGGCATCATCATCGGGGAGCAGCCGACCATCCATGAGTACTCCGGTAATATGATAACCAAGGTATCATCACCTGTATGAGCTGACTCATCGCGAGCGCCCTGAAGGCCGGCACTCTTTCTGCGCTGCCTTGATCCAAACTGATCTATGTCATCGCACTTACGTGGCCGAATATCCGTGATATGTATGCCGCAAAGAATCGTTTTCCCTAATAGGCATGCCCATCTATCCCCACCAGGTTCCCAAGCGCATTAAATCAATGTGTGTACTTTCTGTTTTAGTATATATTCTTATCTCCGAATAATTATTGTTATTCGTGTAATCATATGTGATATATATATATATATATATATATATATATATATATATATATATATATATATATATATATATATATATATATATATATATATATATATATATATATATATAGGTATATACACAATCATTTATTCATAGCCTTGCATTTTTCATATCTCATTATATGCATAAATAACTATGTCAAGCATGGCATGCTTACAGCTATTCATGAATCTAATAGACATCTATACAATGAATAACTATGATGCTTGTAGTGCCTACTGTTTTTCGTGTTTTCTGGAACTAAGATGAGTTCAAACTTATAAAGCTTTCTATTGATGGATTCTTGACTCAATGGGCTTTCCATAGAGTCCAAGAACACCCAAATCGGAGTTCAAACGAAGGAGTTATGACCTTCCGAAGTTGGAGGTCATGCGCAGTCAGTCTTGACGAGCTGACCTGGACTGACGAGCTGAGCTGTCATGGAAGAGCTCGCTCTAACACCTCGGTCTGACATCTACTATCCTCCTCAGGCGAGCGGCCTGACTCAATGGGCTTTCCATAGAGTCCAAGAACACCAAATCTGAAGTTCAAACGAAGGAGTTGCGATGACTCAAGTCGGAGGTCACGCGCGGTACCGGCCTTGACGAGCTGACGAGCTGTACTGAAGTGACGAGCACTGTTTGACGAGCACTGTTTGACGAGTAACGCTTGACGAAGCGCTGTTTGACGAGCTGTTTGGATCTAGCCGCTTGGACGAGCAATCGCTGACGCACCGCTCGACGAGCACTGCCGCACGAGCAATCGCTTGACGAGCAATCGCTGACGAAAGCAATCGCTTGACGAGTACCGCTTTTGATCGGTACCGCTTTGCAGACCTGCTTGACGACTTTCACCGTTGGATCACCACCGCTTGACGAGTACCGTTTGGATTCCACCACCGTTGGATCTACCACTGTTGACGACCACCGCTTGATCAATTCTCGTTTGACGACTCCTCGTTTGACGATCTCTCGCTTGACGCTCCTCACCCATTTGACTGCTCGTATAAAAAGACCATAACTTGGTCTAGGAGTCCGAATTGAGAAATTCGTAAAAGCCTAACATCAAGTTCATTGATGTGGCTACAATTTCTCAGAAGGACTTACTGCTGCCAAATCTCTCCTTATTTCTGACCCAAAACCCGTTCTAAAGATCCGGCTACCGCATATGGTCGACAATAGGGAATCTTCTGGGTTCAACTTGCAAACTGTGACCCTTTCAAACACATATTTAGGAGCCTTAAAGCTCTTCTTAACTCCAAACTCACAAGAAAGGAGTTTAGGAATTCTAAACCCAAACCATATACAAGATAGAGGGTTCTTAACCATGTATCTAAACGTCGACCAAAACTAGATTTCCATACACCCGTAATCTCATATACACATACTCATGGTTCCATACTTTTCTATACCAAATCAGTTCCAGGTACTTTTCTATACCAAATCATAAATTCCATACCTGGGTGGATCTTCTTCTTCTTCTACTTCTTCTCTTCCTTTCTTTTCTTTCTTCTCTCTTCCTCCGTATTTGCTCTCCCTTTCTCCAAGACCAAAATGAGATATTTCTTTTGGTTTTATCCTTATTTGATCTTATTCCTTTTTATTTCTCTTTGGTCCTTCAACTCTTATAATATTTGCAAATCAATTTATAATATTTACAATAGCCTCAAATCTTCTTTATTATTTGTAATTTAACTTATATTCCTACTTTTTGTTTTTAGATCTTATTTTATTCCGAATAAATATACTTACTTTTATTATACCCAAAACATGCTATTAGTAAAACTGTTAGGTATAATTTGGGTGTTACAAAGTGCTCCTCCAAATCATATAAATTATTTTCCAATATCATGGAATGATTTTTAAGACTTTAAAAGTGTTTTCTACATTTTATCAAACACTCACAACTAAAGCCAAATGAAGATCCTTGAATTTAATTAAATGAACTAATCAATCATAAGCAATATTTCAATTTATGTATTTATTATGATTTTTATGACTCGACAATAATTATATATTTATATTAAATATGAATACAATAGGAAGGGAAATGATCATAACCACAAATATTTAAGTAATTTTTAAAAGAAAAAGACCAATTTGGATTTTTTGTTCTATCTAATAAAACCACCCTATATCATCCATGATCGAAATATGATGAAAGTTAATCCCTATGGACTAGAGAAACAGACAGATCAACCAGTGTTATCGGAATAATCTAGTCCCTTTATGTATTAGGGATAAGATCATGATGTTATTTCATTAGCACCTCCTTATATAGTCTACTTTTTAAGACCTTTAAATTATATATATTATTTTAATTACTTTTTTCTTTTATTGAATAAGAAAATAAAATATATTGATTTTATTATTTATTTTTCCACTTATGTTCAGGGATCCTTATGTAGTTTATTAACTTTAGTTTAAAAAATATATATTTTTACCTTCTATTTACTTTACATACCTTGATGCACTATGTCTATATGATTGGAATTAGACCTCAGACTCTCACTTTCTACCTAACTTAAAACATGAACATCATTTTTTGAATAATTAATTTGAAATGACAAAAATAAAATAAAATAAAATAATAATCAGTCAAACATCAAGCGGTAAGGAAGGGGTAGGTGGCATGAGATAACCATCCCTATACTCATCTAGCTTGTCATCCCAATCAACCCTGTATGCTTCCATGCATCATTTACGTGAGGGTGTAATTTTGTATGTGTTAGGCTTAGTTTCCTAAAGTGTTATAAGAAATAATTTAAAAATTATTTTAGAAAGATTTATTTGTAGTAGTTTTAGAAATGTTTATTTTTTTGACAAGATAAATATTTAATTAAAGAGATCATCAAATAATCCAAAATTTGAAAATATAATATTTCATATTTTTCTTTGAAAAGAACTATTAAAAACAAAATACCCTTTGTGTTTTTAGGTATTTACAGTGTGTTCATAAAAGAAATGATTATTTTTGTGGTAAGAAAATAATGAGGTTAATTTTGTCAGCCTGATGAAATGATTTCCCAAAATTCATATTTCAAAAAGGGGCCTTTAACCAAATCACCTTTTTAATCTATAAAGCTTTATAGCTGTATAAATTATTTCTTAAAATGGTCGAATATTCTTATAAAATTAAATAAAAGAATTGAAATGATTTAAAAATGTCATGTACAAACATTTGTTTTTTTAATTTGAAAGGCCTTTTTTTTCCTGATTGTTGGTTGTAAAAAAGCATAAAACTGTTTTTTTTTTGGAACGGATTAAACATCCTTAGAAAGTGGAAATATCAAATAAGAGCCAAAAAACCTAGGACAGAAGTCTTATCCAGATTTTGAACATCAAAAATAAGAATTTGGAGTTGGTGGATAAGAATGTGGGAGTAACTGTGCAGATTCCCCCCACATGCACATAGATACGACACACTCTTAAAAATCTCACACAGAAAAACACCAACCTTTCAATCAACAACTTCTTTTCATGCCTTAAGCCCTTTGCTATTTTTAGCAAAACCTACAATTTGACCCTTGATGATCCCGAAAACTCTACTTTTTATTCTGGGACTTTTTATTTTAGCATACCATATTTGGCCTTATCCCAAATGGCCTATAACGCTGCCCTTAGTTGCCCCATGAAGCCATTCATATACCACAACTTCCCTTGAATTCCACCAAATACTTTTCATTTATAGAAAGGCCTAATGTTTCTATCCCATAGGGTTGGTTATGTTGTCGGAGTTTTGATCACTCTACTGGCCCTTTCTCATGATTGTCAAGCTAGGGTTCATTCTCATGGCCGGTTTGTTAGAATAAAGGGAACCCGTCGGTGGGCTTCTTTACCGGTCAGATTTGTTTTCAATGGTTTCAATTCATACTGGATGATGCATGTTGCAGCTGATCCCAGTGAGAAGTACAAGGTCTCGAAAACGTTCCGGGAGGCGGCTGCTGCCGGCTTATCAGTGTGCCGGACTTATCAGTGTGATGAACGTGTCTTTCAGGTATAAAAACAGAAGAATATGTTGGTACATTATGGTAGTGAAGTCAAAGGTAGAAAAGTGAACACAAGACAACAGTCTATATAAAAAATGTATCCTTAATTAGAAAATTTCTTCAAACATGCACGTACTAATACAATAGTGGTGGAGCCATGATTCAGTGGGGCAAGATTAACTAAGATAAGTTTTACAACATTTAGTAGGGAAAAAATATAATACTTGAGTTTGAATCCCTTCAATACGATGTGAAAACAAAATTTCAAAAAAATTTCATGCTCCTTAGTAGTTTTTAACACTTTTTCTTATATGTAAGGATGTTAAATTACTTTATATACTAGTGCATGTTGGAAAGAATTTTCTATCAAGGATACACTTTTATAGAAATTTAATTAAAATTCTTGCACTAATACAGTAACCTAACACTTTTCTTGCATAGTAAGGATGTTAAATTACTATACATATTAGTGCATGTTGGAAGAATTTTCTACTTAATCGATATAATTTTTTGTAATCTTTAATTAGAAAATTTCTTCCAACATGCAATTATACAGTAACCTAACACTTTTCTTGCATAGTAAGGAAGTTAAATACTATATATGCTAGTGCATGTAAACATAATTCCCCCTAAAAATTAATGCTATGTTATTGTATAAGAAGGCAGCTGATTGTACATATTAATGGAATTCAGGCTCTGGGTTTTGTGATTTCGAAGGCAAGACGACATGGGATTCGCTTGATTCTAAGTTTTGTGAATAACTACAAAGACTTTGGAGGCCGTCCACAGTATGTTGAATGGGCTCGAAATGCAGGAGTTAATGTTAATGGAGAAGATGATTTCTACACAAATCCAACAGTGAAAAAGTACTACAAAAACCATGTTAAGGCGAGACAATCAGAACATTATTGTTCATGCAAATATGCTCTGTTTTGTAAGTGAATTAAACGATTCAGTTTAACTATCTAACTTAATCACTTGATGGAAGGCAGAAAGTTATTACTCGGATGAACACCATCACTAGAATTGCATACAAAGATGATCCAACGATCATGGCGTGGGAGCTGATGAATGAGCCTTGTTGCCAAGCTGATTACTCGGGAAGAATGGTTAACGTAAGCTTTGATTCTCACATATGTTATTAATGTGTGATTTGATTAAAAGATCTTTTGAAAACTAGATTTCCAAAATCTGACCCTTTATTAATTTTTACATCATTATAATAAAAATATCCTTATTGTTTTAATAATAGAACCCTCCATTTGAATTTATATGTAAACAATGCTGGTATTTTCTTATCCCGAAATGAGTTATTTTTCGAGAAAAACATGAAAATGATTAGATTTACATACTATTTGGCACTAAGTTTTTTTAATCAAATATTTATTACATAACAAGGAAATAAACTGAGTATTAAACTCAAATGACAGGGTTGGGTTCAAGAAATGGCAAGTTTTGTGAAATTTTGGACAAAAACACTTGTTTGAAATAGGCATGGAAGGATTCTATGTAGACCCATGCCCAAAAGAAGTTTCAACAATCCTGCAGGTTATAACTGCCGAACTGATTTCATCACCAATGTCTCATCAAAGAGATAGACTTTACCACAATTCATGCATATCCTGATATTTGGTATATATACTTCAATTCATTACCTAATACTTCAAGTTAGTTTAACTAAAAACCCAAAAGCATTTCGATTATATGTTAATAACATGCTATATATATGAGTAGCATAAATTGATTTCCAATTCATGTTCAACGTATTTGATTGAAGATTATGTTATTGTAGACTTTACCACCATACATGCATATCCTGATATTTGGTATATATATACTTCAATTCATTACATAATACTCCAAGTTAGTTTAACTAAAAACCCGAAAACATTTCAATTATATGTTAATACCATGCTATATGAGTAGCATAAATTGATTTCCAATTCATGTTAAACATATTTGCTTGAAGATTATGTTATTGTAGACTTCACCATCATAAATGCATATCCTGATATTTTCTATACTTCAATTCATTAACTAATATTTTATGATCCAGGGAATTTAGTTTAAAGGAGGCATAATTGACAAACATGGAACTCTAGCCTAGTCAGATGTGACCATGTAAATCTCGGAGGCATAATTAAGGTTTTGGGTTAAAGTCCACCTCTCTACAAGAGAAATAATTTTTGCAAAAAAGTTTCAGTGGGGACATATGCTCCCCTTAGGCATTAGCTAAGTCCATCACTATGGTTAATACTCCAAGTTAGTTTAACTAAAAACCCAAAAACTTTTCCATCATATGTTAATAACATGGTATATGAGTAGCCTAATTAATTGATTTCAATTCATGTTGAACATATATATCTGACTTGAAGATTATGTTATTGTAGGCTGTCTGGACAAAATGATTCAGCACAAATGGCTCAGGTGCTGGTGGATGCATAGTCACTCCATAGATTCAAACAAAATACTGAAAGCCACTGGTCTTAGCACCTGGAAAATCAAACAAAGATTCAGGACACAGCTTGGGTGAAAGGGATCAGTACTTGAGAAAAGTCTACGAAAGCATGAACAAGTTCGAGCGGACCGGCGGAGTGATCGGCGGCAGCCTTGTTTGGCTGCTCATGGCAGAAGGGATGGACTCATACGGCGATGGATATGGTATAATCTTATCACAGCATGCCTCAACAAGGGGAGTAATTTCGGGACAGTCACATAAAATGACGACTTTAAGCCGTATAAGCTGTCTTCTGGAGGAAAACATGGAATTAAAGTCGGTTTCTTGAAGGCCTGGCGTCATCTCAACTCTTGTTCTCCTTTCTAGTCATGGTCTGTTCTGTTGGATGGATGGATTAATTTTTGTTAATATTTTTAGAACCTCTTTCACCTTTTTATAGCACTAGGAAGGTTTGGATCATGTCCAATCAATGTGAGACTTCCAACACTCCCCCTCACAATGAGGTTGAGTTTTTTCTTTTCTTTTTCTAGCCCTTCTGGAGGATGATAAGTATGAAGCCTCTTCCATGGTGATCCAAACACCTAGCAAGCTCTCATACCATGTTAATATTTTTAGAACCTCTTCCACCTTCTACTAAAAGGCTTTATAGTAGGAGAAAGGTTCTTCCATATATATTCATTTCAATTGGATCGTGTCCAACTGATGTGGGACTTCCAATACTCCCCCTCACATTGAGGCTGGGTTTCTTTTTCAGTCTTTCCAGATGATGATAAGTGTGGATTCTCTTCCATTGTGATCCAAACACCTGGTTAGCTCTAATACCTTGTTAATATTTTTATAACCCTTTTCATCTCCCACTAAAAGGTCTAATAGCATGAGGAAGGTTCCTCTATATATATTCACTTAAATTGGACCGTGTCCAACTGATGTGGGACTTCCAACAATTTTCAAATCCTATAGGAGTTGTTTGGTTATAGTTTTGGAAAATTATTTTTTGTTATGAAAAAACAAGGTGAACAATGAATCAATGAAAAACACCTTTGGTTTCCTTTTTAGTTTTTTTTTGGAAAATCACAAAAAACACGTAAAATACTAAATTAAGAGAAGAACAGTTTTTAAAGAACACAAAAATGATATTCTCCGTGTTTTCAAAAACTGTTCTTAAGAATAATTTTAAAAAATAAGAACCAAACATGCCCCATCATTTAGGTTTTTTTGTTTCTTTTGTTTCTTTGATTTATCAAAACAATTGTAATCTGTTTTATCTAGAGTAGTCAAGTGAGTTGAAGTCAGAGCCTGGTAAAGCTAAAATTCTTCGTAGCAGAGTAGGATATATTCATTAAGGTTGGCAGTCTGATTTATGTTGTTTGATGAATTTTAAAAAATAATTTTCAGTTTGAATCTTTGTTGTCCTTAATTTTCATTGTTGGGGTTGTTGAATCCGTCACTATCTTAACTAAGAATATTTACCTGTGTGCATTAGTGATTTTAAGAGAGAGAGAGATCATGGAAAAACAGGTCTAGATAAGAATGTATATTACAAAAATAAAATTATAAAATGTAATAATTAATTGAAGATAATGTTCATGAAGATGATTTGGATTGGTTTTGTTTTGGAATCAAATTAAGAAAGTACAAAACTAAAGCCTATTGAGTTCCTGTTTTTTTAAACTATTTTTGAGAATTGAAAACATAAAGAAAATAACAAAAGGTGTTATCTAAAAACTCTTATATGTTCTTTAAATTTAGTGTTTTTTTTTATGTTTTTTAGAAAAAACCAATCTAAAAACCAAACATATTTTTCCTTTTTTTCTTGTTCTCTTTATTTTTAAGAACGTAAAACAGTTTTCAAAAATAAGAAACAAACAAGTACTAAGACTACTCAAAGTGCTTTTGAAAAATATCGTCCCATGACTTGTAAAATAAAATATTAATATTTTTTGTGATGTTATATTTATAGTTATTTTTCTACATTGTTATAATATATTTTAAAACAACAACCTAGAAAAAAAGTAATGACAATTGGAAATAACTAATATATGCTATTATAAAGCACTACGCTTGTTTTATTGCTATTTTTATTTTATTTTATTTTAAATATATTTTCCCTCTTAAACTCAAGCAAAATTATAAATTCAAGGTACTCCTAGGTTACGGCCAGTTCAACATTATTTGCTTGGATTTAAGAAATTCAAGTAAAGGCTGTTTTTAAGTTGGGCTATGACTACCTCAATTTTCAAATCCAAGTGATGCAATTTCTAATAGGTGGTGGCAATTCGTGTTACGGGACTTGTCAATTACCAGTTTTTTTTATAGTATTTGTCATCCCGAATATGACATGAATAATAAATGAATTAAATAACAACTTAGCACAATTTCAAATTAATTATCAAGTGAAACGAACGATACATATAAATCTGCTTATTAATTTGCAATTTAAAATAATATAAATGAGTAAATAATTCACCAATATTTAACACAACTAATATATATATATATATATATATATATATATATATATATATATATATAATGAATTAATCTAGGTTAAATATTAATTAACATAATAAGTAAATAAGTAAATAAGTAAATATGAGTCCAATTTATGTTATGTGGATTGACAAGAATATAAATCGTTTATTAAATGGGTTATGCGGGTAAACACGAATTTGACTTAACGATTATACTCGACCAAAATTCACAAAAATCGTGTCAAGTTCATGTCGTGTTCATAAGCCATGTCAAATTTTATCAACCCTAATTTCTTGTCATCTCCATTTCTTCAATGACATTATTCATTTCAATGAATAAATATCACATAATTTGTTATGAAATTGTATATACCATTAATCAATATTTGGCTCAAAGAGAACAGAGTGTATTGGGCCCATCAACTACTGCCCCAAAAATCTGGCCTTTGTCCCGCCCTAACCAGCCCAGTTCTCTTATAAAAGACCAAAAGCAATTAATCAGTAATTATATTATATTATTTATACAATTGCTAAAGTTTTGCTTGATACTTGTAAGAATAAAAAATAATGATAGTTATTGGGCATAAAAATACAAGAAGTCTATAAAATCTTACCTTGTTAAAAAAAAAAAGAAAAAGAAATAATTACTTACTTCAAGGACATAAAACTTTAATACATCTTATAAGAAGAGTTTTTATATTTTATATAAAATTATATATTTTATTTATTTATTAGTGTAAGAAATTCAATGAATCCAAAAGATTGAATTCATTTTAATTTCACTAATTTTTCGCAATAGATTATATTAAATAATTTTATCTCCATTTCGTATGTATTATATTTACATCTGCTATGTATTATTCCAATAATAAGACCAAATTACTACTTTTTTCATTAATTACAAACACTTAGGTGGTGTTTGTTTTTTTTACTTAACGCCGAATGTAACTTTTTCAGCCTTAATGCCGAACAAAGACTTAATATACAAGATGTTTCGTTTGTTTTTTAACATTAGGTAATGAGTAGGGATGATAACGGAACGGATTATTTTAAGGTTCTCGTCTTGCCTCGCTTCTTAATAACACATGTTTAATTTAATTTTAATCGGCTTTAACGGGTTTGAGCTTATTTTCTCAAATCCAAGACGGTTCAGTATTGTTACTCTTGTAAACTCGAGAAAATTAAAAATTTTCAAATGATAAATGTTAATAAAATAATAAATTGTCATAAGGGTCTGTGTGGGAAGCCTATAAAATTTCTAGATCTTGAGATGATCTAAACGGATTGCGCTGTTAAATTCGTCTCGAAATCTAGTGACCTAGAAAGTTTCATCGAATTCGAGACAATATAAATTTTTTCGATTTTCCGCTGGAGCAGCCAAGTAGCGATTCCCAGAGATCGAGATTCTACGAAACTTCAAAACTCCAGAAATGACTCGTATTTAAGTTAATTTAAAATAAAGTGAACTAAAAAGAAATAAATTGTTTCGGGGACGTAAACTTAATTCGAATAAAGCAATGTGAGAACCATATATTTAAAATAATAATAAGCCACGCCTTGATTATATTTAAAAATAATTTTATTATTCTTATTTTATACTTTAATATAAATAATTATTATTATTATAATGTTTTTACTAAATAATATATAAAATTCATAATATTTTTATTTTTATGAAAAATATTAATTTTAATATAATAAAAATAAAAAAGTAAATATAAAAAAATAAAAACAAAAATAAAATGTAAACCGGGTGAGTTTGGGAATTTTCCCATCTCCCCCGCCCTGTTTAATTTTTTAAATGAGACAAGTTTGAGAATTGAAAAATAAATAGTTTTGGCCTGATGGATCGCCCCATCCCAAACCTCCCGTCATCCCTAGTAGCGTATATCATACTACTCTTTTGTTTCCAAGAATGACAGTTTTTCTTATTTTTATGAAAAATGATTTTTTCTGAATAGAAAAAGCTAAATATTTTCACTTTTTCTATTCAACTTTAAAAAATTTCAAGAATAAGTAGTGAAAAATTAAAACAAATACTTAATGTCGGTGCTTGCCCAAACAAGATAAGTAAAAACAAACACCACCTAAATTCTATTCTCATCCTTTTAGAGGTAGAACATGGGTCGAGCCTAGTGGATCGTCCCACTTTAGTCTGCAAGCTTGGAGGGCCTTTTGGGAAAAGTGGTGGCCCAAAAAGAACTCGGGTCTATTGGCCCGACTCTAATAAGTCACGAATCTATTTGATTCGGTCGACTCTTAGCCTTTAAACATTTTTTTTATTACTTATTTTAATGATCAGAGTAATAATTTTAAGTTGTTAAAAATATTTGCTTTTCTATTATGAAAAATATAAAATTGATATTTAAAGGAAAAAGAATATTAATTATAATGAATTTAAATAATTATTTTTAATCAAATAAAATAACACTAATATGAAAAATAATTTAAAATAAAAAACTAAATATAGCTAAAATGATTTATTTTATATAAGCTTTAAAACATAAAATAAACTATAAGTATTTCAAAAACAAAATCTGTTTTAAAAAACAAAATTGTAAATTATTATTATTTAATTTTTTAACTGCCCATTTGTCTCGACATGTTCGTGATTGACCGAGCTGCTACAATGTGTTAACCTTAAATAAAAAGTAGGCCAAATTATTCCGCCTCCTTTTGTAACTCTACATGGTTTCTACATCTCATAGGATTGTAACTTGGATGAATCAACCCAACTCAACCCGATGTTTGGGTGAGCTTGGGCACTATTTTTTTTTTGTAATTCGGATTGGACATGAGCCAATGGTTCGGGGTAACCTGATCCAACCCGAATCCAGATTTATAAAAAATAGAAATGAATGATTCTCACTTCTTTTGATGCATTGCATTATCCAAGATTTGATCTTTACTTAAAATTAAAAATGAATATGAAGGTGGCTTGTTGCTTCAAGGTTGCTTTGATTTGGTGGCATACATACATGCAAGTTCATTCGATAAAGTCAAGATTGTATGAACCTGTGTTTTTAGTTGTTCAATTAATTATTATTTTTTCTTGGTATTTTCCCGTATTTTATTTTTGAAGACCAAATTCTTATGGGATTTTTAGTATATTTTTTTCATAGCTCCTGAATCCTGTCTAGGAATCTTTATGAATTTAGGTTGAAAGGATACGATAATATGCTTATGTTAGGAATGAGGATAAATCTAACGGCTATATCACATATGCTCATGTTTGATAATCTGTATAAGAATTTAAAAAATAAAAAAAAGATATATATATTTTTAATATTTGATCTTTGTTTTTAAATATTTTTAAAAAATAACATGTTCTATATCCAACTATGAAAATTACTCAAATTGAGAAAAACAAAAATCGATTGAGACCTTCTTAGAGCCCATTTATCAATAGTTCTATTCAAAGTATTTTACGTGAAAGTACTTTTTAGAAGCATTTTTAAGAAAAATCACTAATAAAGTGTTTCTCCGGAAATCATATAAGTAATTTTCCAATATCATGGAATAATTTTTCACATTTTAAAAAGTGTTTTCTAAATTTTATCAAATACCTAATATTTTTACAAAAATATTTTAAAATCTAAAAACTTTCTAGGATCAATGCCAAATAAGACCCCAATTTATTCCCATTGAACTCCAATCTAATTGGTGGAGGCATATTTCCAATTATGCAATTTATTAAAGATTTTTCAGAATAATTAAATTAAAGATGAATATAATAGGAAGGAAACATGTCATAAACTTTCATAAATATTTCTTAATTTTTTTAGAAAGAAAAGACCAATTTGAATTGTTGTTCTATCTATTAAACCAATTTACATCATCCATTATCAAAATTTGATGACAGATGCAGTCACTGAGGGAAATGAGACATATCAAACCCAGGGAAACAGCATATAAGTACTATAGTCCCTCTTTGAATTAGATAAGAACTCTGATGTTATCTATTAGCTTTTTCTTGTCCTACTTTTTAAGACATTTAATTATATATATTATTTAATTTTTTTATTGAATAAGAAGATATATATATATATATATATATATATATATATTGGATTATTATTCATTTTTTTCGCTTCATCGATCATGAACATCATATGATACTGTCACATATCGATTCCATACAAAAGTATAGAGTGATACTTAAACTTGAAAGGTTCTTCTATTTATCAGGCTGGTCTTTTGGGTTGGGCTTTTCGATTGGGTTTGAGACCCTATAATTGGTGCTTTCATTGAGAGTCGGTATGTAGAGGGAGAGGGCTACCCGGTGCTCCAAAAGTGGATTCGAAATCAATGTTAGCCAGAGTGTGAGCCATCCAAAGTGAATGTCGTCCGCGGAAGTCCGATTTGTCAAGAGATATGGAATGATACGATCTCACATTGGTTCCATACAAGAGTACGGAGTAGTACTTCAGCTTAAGAGGATCTCTCACTTAAAACTGTTTTTTGCGACGGATTAAACATCCTTAGAATTTGGAGATAAGAGCCAAATGAAAAATAAGAATTTGGAGTTGGTGGATAAGAATGTGGGAGTAACTGACAACCTTTCAATCAACTACCTTCCTCTCTGCTCCTTCATGCCCTTAAGCCATTTGCTATTTTTAGCAAAACCTGCAAACTTTGACCCTTGAAGATCCCAAAACCCTACTTTTTTTTTTTTAAATTCTGGGACTTTCTATTTTTAGCATATTTCCTTATCTCAAATGGCGTATAAGTAGTTGCCCCATGAAGCCATTCATATACCACAGCTTTCCTTGAATTCCACCAATACTTTTTCATTTAGATAAAATGTCTCTTTCCCATAGGGCTGGCTATGTTGTCGGAGTTTTGATCACTCTACTGGCTCTTGTTTGTCAAGCTAGGGTTCATTCTCATGGCCAGTTTGTTAGAACAGAGGGAACTCGGTTTGTAGTTCATGGGTCGGATTTTGTTTTCAATGGTTTCAATTCATACTGGATGATGCATGTTGCAGCTGATCCCAGTCAGAGGTACAAGGTCTCGAAAACATTCCGGGAGGCGGCTGCTGCCGGCTTATCGGTGTGCCGGACTTGGGCTTTTAGCGACGGAGGCGATAGAGATCTGCAGATATCTCCCGGTGTCTACGATGAACGTGTCTTTCAGGTATAAAAAATAGGAAGAATTAGTTTATATGTAGAAATTTAGTTTAGGAGGGTCATATATTGATTTTAGTTTAGTGGTATAAGATTTTATTGATTCAGAGGAACATATTAAGAATGAGGGTTCGAATCCAATTGATTACAAATGAGAATTTTTTTGCAAAAATATTTGGAGAGGGCATATGCCCCCTTGGGCTAAGGCTATGTCCATCAATTTTTATATGCATACAAGACAGTCTAATGTATAAAAAATGTATCCTTAATTAGAAAATTTCCTCCAATATGCACTAATTGAGTAATGTAATAGTTTCTTGCATTACTATATATATACTACTACAGAAGAATTTTCTGCTTAAGGATACAATTTTTATGCATTACGTTGTCTTGGTTCCCTTGTTAACTTACCCTTAAAATTAATGTTATGTTGCTGTAGTCACTGTTATTATAAGATGAAAGCTGATTGTACGTACATAATGGAATTTAGGCACTGGATTTTGTGATTTTGGAGGCATGTCGAAATGGAATTCGCTTGATTCTGAGTTTTGTGAATAATTTCAAAGACTATGGAGGCCGTCCGCAGTATGTTGAATGGGCTCGAAATGCAGGAGTGAATGTTAATGGAGAGGATGATTTCTACACAAACCCAACAATGAAAGGCTATTACAAAAACCATGTTAAGGTATGGGAAAAAAAAATGAGTACATTATTTTCTCATGCAAATATGATTTGTTTCCGGAAGTAAAATAATTCGATTTTTTTCTAACTATATGGATGGCAGAAAGTTACTGCCAGGTTGAACACCGTCACTAAAATTGCATACAAAGATGATCCTACGATCATGGCGTGGGAGCTGATGAATGAGCCTCTGCTGCTGTTGATTACTCGGGAAGAATGGTTAATCAAGCTTTGATACTCAGATATTATATAGGGTGATTTGATAAAAAGACTTTTTAAAAACTAAATTTCAGATATATCTAACCCTTCATTAATTTTTGACAAAAGTATCCTCATTTTTGTTGTTGTATTTTATTTTATTTTGTAAAAATAACCCTCTTTTTCAAAGTCGTAAGTAAATACTAAAATAACATAAGTATTATCCAAAATGAGCTATTTTTCAGAAAAATATTGAAAGGGTTAGATTTGCCATGTTGGAGTTATTAGAGGCTTTTAATCAAATATTTATATTATATATAACCAGGAAATAAACTGAGTGTTAAACTAAATACACTCAAATATTAATTGACAGGGTTGGGTTCAAGAAATGGCAAGTTTTGTGAAATGCTTGGACAACAAGCACTTGCTTGAAATAGGCATGGAAGGATTCTACGGCGACTCCATGCCGGAAAAGAAGGTCAACAATCCTGGTTACCAAGTTGGAACTGATTTCATCACCAACAATCTCATCAAAGAGATAGACTTTACCACCATACATGCATATCCTGATATTTGGTATATATGCTTCAATCTATCACCTAATAATGCAAGTTAGTTTAACTAAACCCGAAAAACATTTGGATCATATGTCAATAACATGCCATATGAGTAGTGGAAAGGCTGGAGCTTTCCAAAGAATTTATATTTTCTAATCGCCCAAAAGAATTGTCAATCTTTAAGATTGCAAGCTTATCAATTTATATTACTTATGGGTGCTACATACACTACACTGGTTCGTAATTTAAATGTGACCCACGCTATGGTAGAATGGTGCGTATTGGGGGATTAAGTTAGCAAAATCCGCGATCACCCTTGTGTCTTCCCACATTTTTGTTTGATTGATTCTGTAGCTTCCAGGGTGATCAAGTCTATCCAGTTTGAGTGGGCTAGGTTTGTGCCCGATGTGAGATATAGCGTGACCTAACTCCTTTGCTCATATGTCTGATGTGTATCTAATGGGTATTGGGTCTGATGCCATGGGATTGTGCTCAGGCTTCCCGATTATTCGGGCTGCTCATGTGCGACGTACGTGGGATTAGACTTATCCCATTCCAGCATAAACAATTGATTTCCACTTCATGTTGTACATATGATTGAAGATTATGTTATTGTAGGCTGTCCGGACAAAGAGATTCTCAAGCCAAAATGGCCTTATGCAAAGGTGGGATGGAAATCACCCATAGATCCAAACAGAATACTGAAGAAGCCACTGGTCTTGTAGCTGAATTCGGAAAATCGAACAAAGATTCAGGACACAACTGGGTGCGGATCAGTACTTGATGACTTGGGTCTATGAAGGCATGAACAAGTTTGGTGAGGACTGAGAAGGGATTGGCGGCAGCCTTGTTTGGCAGCTCATGGGAGAAGGGATGAACTCATACGGCGATGGATATGGTATAATCTTATCACAGCATGATTGAGCGGTAATTTCGGCACAGTCACATAAAATGACAACTTTTGGCCGTCTGTTGCTCGGAAGAAAACATTGAAAGTCGGTTTCTTGAACGCCTGGCGTCCTCTCAACTCTTGTTCTCCCTTTTACTTGATTCATCAAAGCAAGTATAATCTATTGTATTCTGAGTAGTCGAGTGAGTTGAAGTCAGAGCCCGTGAACTAAAATTCTTTTTGGCAGAGTAGGATATATTCATTAAAAGACTGGCAGTCTGGATGTATGTTGTTTGACTGCTTTTGAGAAAATTTTTGGTTTGAATCTTTGTTATCCTTAGTTTTCATTGTTGAGGTTGTTGAATCTGTTGCTATCTTGATTAAGAATATTACCATTGATGAACACCAATAGGGTGCTCAATTCCCAGTGTGCATATGTGATTTTAAGAGAGAGAGAGAGAAAAGAGGACCGAGAGCGAGGAGAGAGTAGATTATAGAGTGCAGGTCTGATAAGAATGTGTATCACAAAAATACAATTATACAATATGATAATTAATTGAAGATGATGTTCAGGACGAAGATTATTTGAATTAATAAGAAAGTAGAAAATTAAGACTGCTCAAAGTATTTTTGAAAAACTATTTTTGAAAATGTTGTCCTTAAGTGACATGTAAAGCAAAGACTACTAGGATTTGAAATACTTTTAATGCTGTTTATAATTTAAAATCTTTCTTATGACGCCAGTTATAATTGAATCTTTCTTATTTACATAGTATTTTTAAAACAAACACCTAGAAAAACAAGGAACATTAATCAAATAATCAATAGATTATTATAAAATAATTTCATACTTTTTATATTATTCATTTTTAAAATTTTATTTTATAATTTTGATTTGATTTAATTTTTAAATATATTTTTCCACTTAAATTCAAGAAAATTTATAATCATTCAAAGAATCAACAACTTACCTTTCTTTTGTTTTCATTAAACAACAACTTTCCTAAAAACTCAAGTTTATAGGATTTGAGTTTAATATGAATGTCATGTCTTTAACATCCTGAAACCTCATTGTTTTGTTTTGCCTATAGTTTAATGTGATTGAATCCTTGAATATTTCTTTTCCCTGCTTTCTTTGTCATTTTTATTTATTTTGGTACTGAGAATATTTTACTCAAGGATAGTGTATTCTTCAACAGAGTATCAACCCACCCCATGATGGGCTTGGAAATAATAATGAAATGTGAAATTGTTGAACTTGTGTTTCATTCTTTTCACATTTGTGATCTTTTGTAAAATATCCTGAATCTGAACGTTAGACATCTTCATTATGTGCTGCTGAGTGGCTGGGTCTCTTAGAATGAGATATTGAGGAAATACAACCCTTCATACTCACACATGCTATTGTAGGATTGATTTATCAATGAATTTATGATTTTTCATTTACTATTATGTTTAAATCTATACAACGTTATAAAATGCAATATTATTCAACCTCTGGCTTATGAGATTTGAATTTATTATTGATTTATCTATGAATTACGGATTTTTCATTCACTGCCATGTCTAAATTTTGAATAACAAAAGAAGGAAAATGTGATCAGATAATTTAACTTTTTTGTGGATCACTCCTCTTACAATTTATCACTTAAGAGAATTATTAATACATGAATAGCAAGAATGTGAAGACCGCATCACATGGGGTTTTGTGGATGTGTGAGAAAATTATGGTGCTATTAGTATCCCAATTAATTATGAAATATAACTGTAAATGTCATGATAGCATTTTTATTTTCTTATTTCAAGTATTATAGTCAAAATCTTGTACTTTTTTTTAAATAATTGAGAACAACACATTAGGTTTTTTCTTTATTCCATTGTACTTTATAATCTTTTTCAGATTCATAGTTTGTAATATTTCTCGGATTTATAGTGAAGCTTTTTTCCTTATCCGTGGTTTTTTCTTACAAGGGTTTTCACGTGTTTATTTTTTATTGTGATTTCATTATTGTTGCGCT
Source organism: Tetrastigma voinierianum (assembly GCA_016808115.1). Taxonomy (NCBI): domain Eukaryota; kingdom Viridiplantae; phylum Streptophyta; class Magnoliopsida; order Vitales; family Vitaceae; genus Tetrastigma; species Tetrastigma voinierianum. The sequence goes on along the minus strand of JAEQBH010001395.1, from coordinate 652,517 downwards.
GATTTAAACAAAGAATCAATAGGGAACAATAAAAACTTCAAGAAATTGACTCCAATGTCGTGCTTGAGAAAGAAATGCCACTAATTCTACAGAGAGAGCTACAAAGTAGAGACTGTTTCATTGAAATCATTGAAAAGCTGATTGTGATTGAAAGAGAAATCACATTCCCTAGAGAGGAAATAACTCCTTTGCTGAATGATAAATCCAACTATAGCTATGTTTACAGTAGGTGAGAACACTGAGAAACCATTAGAACGACTTCTAGTTGTGAAACTAGAGAGAGAATGATGAGTTTGCTGATGTAAAAATCTTGTCGTGAAGAAGACAATACAAGCAGAGAAAAGACTTACCACGGCGTATAAAGCAAAATCCATAACACCGTCTATGGATAAAGTTCTGAAAGTAGCTGTCAATACATGGCCTTACTATTGAATTTCCCGGCCAACCTCCATCTCCATGCTAAGGGTGTAATTTCTTGCACACTACTTATTCAGACAACATGTTTAATACTGCAGTCAAGCGCGTACTACATATGCTCTGAAATCAATGACGTAATTTTCTGCACTAAAGTTATTGTCTCCTATGGACTCCTCAAAACAGGAGGCCAGAAAAAACATTAAAGGAGAGAAGATCATGCCTTACCAAAAGCTTGAGACAGATATTCAGTGCCCTTCCGGAACATATAGCACATCAACCTAACAACCGCAAAAACATCCCAACCAGTTGTAAATATCTTCTTCATCTTCATCTTCATCTTCTTCATCTGGGTGTCAACAACATTATTACTAACATTCTGTGTCGTCAGTATCCGCCGGAGGATCGCATGATCAGTGAACTGTGTGTGGTGATAGCTTGTTTGTGCACTGGCACTACTAGCATCTTCTGGGATGTTATGTGTGTATATAAGATGGAAGCCACACTCTTCACTTCTACTGGTAAACCGTCAAGCCCATGGAATGAAGCCTTGAGACGTCTCCATTTGTTTGACCAATAGTGTTTCTCAATAGCAACCTTTGGGATAATAAATCACACACATTTCATCTGGTTCAACACAAATTTGGCAGCAGGAGAAGCAGATATTATCCACATCCCACCCAGATCTTTCGCCACAGAAATTCAATTTGCAGTTAAACCAACCACGACCCAAAGGAATACAAACAGAGAGTATAGCAAATTCTAAGAAGTCATTATTTTTGTGCCAATTCGGAGGAAGCTCTAGTACTATTTGAGATCCTTTTTCTCGTTGTCTTATCCACTTAGGAATTCCATTATTTCCTGGAGTAAGAACTCTGATTGTCTCGTTCCAATAGCAATCACATTCCAGCTCCTGTACAGAAGAAGGGTGTAAATACAATGTTCTTATTCATAGAAAGAAAAGGGGTAAAATTGTTATGAATAAAAATCATACCTCAATTGCTGATTTGAAGCATTTGAGCAAAGGAAAACCAAGATGTGAAAGACTAGATGAAGTTTCCAAGCATGTGCAATTGTGGACTTCTAGAACTCTTAAAGTTGGTGGAAGGTGATTTGGAAATTGTTGAAGCTTGGGGCAGTGACTCAAGTCAAGGACTCTTAGATTAGAAAGTCGAATGATGTTTGCCGCTATGCTACTAAAGCAGCTGATGCTTAGATTAAGACATGAAACTCCCAGAGACTCTAGACATTGCAAACTCCCAGATTCAGGAAAATTTCAAGTTCTGTACAGAGATCAACATATAGCCGCCAGTATATCTAGATGTTCAATCAATGATGACAGCTCTTTTATGGAAGTTCCACCCAAATCAAGGTGTCTCAAATTTACCATATTCACGGAGGTTTGAATAGCCAGAGTAATAGAGAGTTATAAGAGATTTCAAATAACCAATGCTTTCAAGAAGACGCACAAGGTTGTTGCAACACGACATATCCAAATATTGAAGCCTTTGTAGATGTTGAATTGATTATGTTACTTCTTCTATAGCCGTTCTATCTAAATACAATTCTTTTAAGTTTCCTATATCCACAAGGATTTCTAGGAAGCCCCTTAACTGAGAACAGCCTGAGCAGAAGAGATTTGTAAGGATTTCAACCTCAATACATGCCACAAGACTCCTGTTGTTGCAATGTCTTAGATTCAAAAGTTGGAGCCCTTGTAGATTTTCAATTGATGATGGTAGTTCTTTGATGAGTTTAAAAGTCATCCATTTTCAGTCCATTTTTATGATTGATTTCTATCTAAAAAGGACTGATTTATGTGCATAAATGTTGAATAATTCACCAAATTGCATAACAGCAGGAAATTCAAGAGAAAGAGGATACTACAGTAAAAGGAGCAGAAACTGGCTGAGCAGGAATGACACGACTGGCTGAATGATGTTGCAACAGGAGAAATGCACGAGGAAGAAAGGGACCTGAGCAGGCGACGCCTTGACAAGATGAAGAATCACATCAAGGTCGCAATCCACAAAACTCCACACGACACAAGGGCAATCAAAGGTAACGAGTAGGTCGCAACAGAAACTCCAAGTCAGGCAACCATAAATTAATGAAGAACAAGATATAAGGTCGCGACCTCATTCAGAGGTCGCGACAGAATTAAAGGCCGAGCAGTAGACATGGAGGTCGTGACACCAAATAAAAGTCACGACAAAAGATTTTCAAGAGACTGAACATAGAGGTCGCGACATCTAGAAGTGGTCGCGACATCAGTTGCAAGGAATTAAGGTCGCGGACGCCATTCAGCTGGGTCACTTACATTAGCTGTAAAGAATTAAGGTCGCGACACTATTCAAAGGGTCGCGACATGTTAAAAGGATTCAGTCGCGACGTCATTCGCTGGTCATGACATCGGGCCAGCACTAAGGTCGCCGGCATCATTCAGTGGTCGCCATAATTGAAGCAGCGAATTATGTCGCACGCCATTCGCACGCGACATCGCTGCAAGGAACTAAGGTCGCGACATCTCAGCAACGCAATGATCAGCGCATATGGAAAGAAGGTCGCGACATCATTTAGTGGTCGCGACATCAGATCCAAGGGATGCTAAAGGCAAGTCGCGACCAAATAAAAGCTTCTGCGACGTAGCTAAGACAACTGAGGTCACAAAGAATCGAGGTCGCGACGTTAACAACCAAATGGGCTAGTTAATCTGAAATCCACAAGGAGGTGCATCGAAGTTAGGGCCCAACTTTAGAACCCTATAAATCACGTTAGGCCGCATCAAGGAAAGCAAATTTCAGGCGGTCGCGTAAAGAGAGATTCGGTAAATAAGGCTCTTGTATTTTAATTTTCTTTTCTTTGTTTTGCTTTCATTTTAGATTAGTAGCTTTGCTATCTGTTCAAACTGATCTCGACGTTAGCCGTTAAAGTAGAAGTCAATGCACTTATTTCTTTTCAAATTACCGTCGATTGTCTCGACCTGCATAAATTTTGGAATTCGGATTTCCAGCTCCGATTTACAAGTAGTTTTCTGATCACAAGCCATTGTAAGTGTGTATAAGGATTTAGAAACCCAACTTCCATTGAATAGACTGTTTTGTCAGAAATTATCTTTCCTGCATAAATTTATTAGAAGCTATTGAACTATCAGTTTGTAAATCTACTTGTTGGTTTTAAGTATTCTATAATTGATCCCATTGTAAGCGTCTTATACCCATAATAGGATTATCTCATTGCCTGACAGGGAGGCCCTGGAGTGACATGAGAAGGCACCAAGAGAGGATGAACAATTTCTAAAAAGGTATGCGACCGGAGCACGGTGATCTATCGAGAGCCTCCGTGAATTTAAATCGATAAATCCTCTTCTCACTTGAAATCGAATGAGTTGAATGATCATCCATTTAAACAAGCAGAGTTCGACTCTCGACAACAGCACGCTCAACCCGTGTTAGCAAAGATCTCAATCAAGGAAAGGATGAACTGCTCCAATTTGAGGTTATAAAACTTAGTGTAAACCCATGCTATGCCTATGTCTTAGAGCTAGTGCTGATGTACCATGTTCAGCAGTGTGGCTGAAGATTGAGTGCTAAAATATCCGTAAAAGGCAACCCAAATTAAAAGTAGCTATCTAACTCTCTCGTTCGAAAGAATCGTGGAAGATTAGATGATGGTGCAAGGCGCAAGGAGAGATCCAATCGCACTATCTTATTCCTCGATGTGCTTTAAATCAGAACTATAAAGCAAGGTTACAGAGTAGTCTGCAGGAATTGATTGTTCACAATAGCAATATTTTCACTGCTCCCTTAATGCATAACCGAATAGTCCTCGAATTTGTTAATGTAGATTTTCATTTTTAATTCCGCTTCATATGTCATCTTTCTTAGTTTTTTATTATTTTTAGTTATTTGCTAAAATATTTCAAAGGTTTAACAAAGTACAAATAGTATAGAGTTTCGAAAGGTCGTAGAAGTTGATTGAGAATTCTTGAGATCTCTATGGATCGGGAGATCTGGGCTTAAATCCACTTACTACTTGTTCGACCAGACACTTGCAAAGATCCTCGATCAAAACCGCAGTTGTTTGATTTTACTTTAAGAAAACAGCTTTTAATCAGTACAATAGATAAGAAAAACAACAAACAAGTTTCATGGCATTATTGCTGGGGATTAGATAATATTCATTGGGTAATAACGCTATAAATTTGTATAGGTATTTTGGTCCATCACTTAAAGAGGTGAACAAGTTTTTGGCGCCGTTGCCGGGGATCGAAAGAATTTGGTGAATCAATATCTCACCAAAGCGAAATACTAGTTTAGACATAATTTATAAAAAGAAAATAGAAAATTTGCAAAAATATGATTCAACAGTAGTAGTTTAGCAAGCTACTGAAATTTTTGTAGAGCTTTTCATGTTAAATACAATTTTTGGTATCACTGACTCCATTTGATCTCAGTATATTATAATTTCAGGAGTTAATTCATGCATGTGAAGGTAGAGTCAATTGTTGCCAATAGACACCGAGGATCTGAAAGAACACTTGTAGGACTAAGAAAGCAGAGTGCAGAAATAGCAGAGATGGCGCACGAAAGATTGACCCCGGGTAGTCAACCAGGGACTGGCAGCAAGTACTCCTGGGCGAGCGAGACACTACGGAGGACTTCTCGAGACCGCGATCCAAGATGAATACTCAAGAAGTGAGACAAATGCAGCGAGTAGATGCTACTCAGCTCAAATCAGCCTCGCTTTCACCATGGTTCACGTAACCAATTCACAGGTCACCCCTCTGAAGATCCTAACGAACACTTGGGACGGTTTCGAGAATGGCCAACATACGTAACTGAATGGTGTGAGACCGTAATTTATTGTCAGCAGCTTGTTTCCATTCTCTTTAAGAGATATACGCATCATGGTTTGACTCACTACCATGCTAGACCTAATACATGGGAAGCAGTCATGTTTTACTGAAAGCAGATTCTTTCTCCATCCCTCACTTCTTCTGAACGAAGAGGGAAATTACTACTTTCAAACAGCAAAGATGAGAGTCCGCATTAATCGCTTTGGGAGAGATACAAAGAGGTCAAGAGATGTCCCATGCACGGTGATGAGCTTAAAATATCTATTTTTAGTCCCATTTTTCTCAAGATTTTAATGTAAATAGAATACCAGATGCGTAGATATGAAGAAATTGCCACCAAATTTCCATATTTGCAGGAAGTATAAAAGAAAGAAGAAAATGCAGTGGAAAAATGCAAGAACCCATGGAGTAAAATGCGAATATAGGGCAGAATGAAAGCAACCTGCAACTACACGTTGCGCTTTGGGGTTTACACAATTCGATATGAGGCTCACATCGAAATCAAGGAAATCGATGTGTGTCGCGATAGGACGCCAAGATATCGAGGTCGCCACATGAGACTTGCTCGCGAAAGCCAAAGAATTGAACCGCTTGTCGCGACGTGAGATCGCCGCGACATCGGGAACTACGCTCAAAGCCACAGACAAGGAAGCAAAGTCGCTGACAAGATATTACGTCGCGACATCAGCGAACTAAATGGGGCTGAGACCGCGGAGGCGCGAAGTGATGTCGACATGGGATTGATGTCACACAAAGAAGAGCAAATCAAAGGAAAGATACGGCGCAAGATCAGCTGGCGCAAGACCGCTTGATGTCACGAGTTAAATATATCGATGTCGCTATTATCATGAGAAACCGCCATGAACCCGGCAGATCCTGCCAAGTCAAAGACAAGAGATTTTCGATGTCACATCCAAGACAAGTTGAATGCTGCGTAATATTACGAGCCGAGGTTGGCGACGTGAGATCGAGGTCGCGACATCGTGAGACACCGCTTGGAAACCGCAGCGGCGAACTAGATGTCGCTGAAGAGATTGTTGTCGCCGAAGCACCGGGCGAGCAAATCCGGGCTTGAAGGCTCCAGAGAACTAAGTCGATGTTACATAAGAGATCGGCGTCAGACATCAGAACCATCGATGCAAAGCCAAAGAATGAACTGCCACGATAGCGATGAGAAGGTCGCGACATCGTAAGATTCCGCTGAAGTCAATTTCATTTATTCATGTCACGACAAGAGGTCAGTCACGATAATCAAAGCTATCAAGTGAAGATCGTGAAGCTTATAAGTTGATATCGCTGATAGTAGATTGAAGTCGCCGGCATTTAGACCTCGCTTTCGCTGAGTACCGAATCCTCCATAAAGCGGATGTCGATAAGATATCGGCGTCGCGACATTAGAAATCCACCGCACGTTCTACAGAGTTATAAAGAGAGCGCGCGTCGCATAAGAGACTCCAGATCGCGACATCGTAAGATATCGCTTGAAAGATGTACTTCATTTAGTTGATCACGACAAGAGAATGACGTCGCGACATCAGGAGCAACATGTGAAGCCCGCAGTAAGACGTAGTCACAGTCGTGGACAAGAGAATGATGTCGCGACATCATTAATGATCGCCTGCGCCCGCATAGACAAGAAGCCGAGGCTCGACGTGAGATCGAGGTCGCGATTATTGGATGATGTCGCGACGCGAATTGAGGTCGCCGATCAATCTGGGTGAATACGGGCTGTTCAACTTTGAATCCACAAAGGCCGCATTGGAATTAGGGCCCAATCGAGAAAACCTTTATAATGATCGCTAGCCTATCCAAATTTCATAAAGGCAAAATATGTGACACATTTAGAGGTCCGATAATGGGCGTCTATTTTCTTTATTTTTAGTTTTTTTCTTTCTTTTCTTTTTAATTCTTCAAAGTTGATAGTTCGAGATTAGATTATTTTATCGCTCTAGTTACTATTTTCCGAATCGGGTGTTATCATTTTGAGTCAAGCTGAATGCGTAATTCAATTCAAATTACTACCTGAATGTTGAAGTTCGCATTAAATTTATGGGAATTCGCTTTTCCAATAAATGCAAGTATTCTATGGATCAGAGAATGTCGAGGTGTGTAATTTGCACTGGTGTCCCCACTTCCAGCCTAGCAAATGTTATAGGCCTAAATTATCTTTCCCCGTAGTCGCTTCCCCAAAGAGCCTGTGAATTTCAGCTAGAATTTACTGGTTTTGGTTTAATGTTTTTTGATCCTAATATCGCCTCTATACCCGCTACATTTGTTTACTTGCTCTGATTCAAGGAGGTCCTCTGAAAAAGACATGCAGGCACATTCCTGGAGTTAGTAAACATTTCAGTGTATATTTAACCTCGCTATTTGAGATCTTCGCCGAGCTTTGTGTTTACTGAAGCAATCCTCTCTCACTTGAAATCAAGAATGAGATGAAACTAAAGAACAATTTAACAAAAGAGTTCAATTTCACCCGGATAGTGAGGCCAATCCCGTGTTACCGAGGATTCCTTAACGTTGAGAGGGGTGATCTATTCTAATTTTTGAGGAAGAGTAACCTTCGAAGTTGGGAGAACTGCCAACATAACTCGGGAGCTAAGGTTTGATAAATTCGAAATGGGTGAAGGGAAGTATTGCAAAGGAAAAATACCCAGATTAAGGAAACTCCTTTTTAAAAGTAGTTATCTCATTCCTCGTATTCGAGAGAATCCAGCCACTAGATGATGAAATGTGGAGTGGAGAGATCCACCTTGCATCACAAATGCCTTGGATGTATTTTAAAACCTCGAATAGTTCAAGAAAATTTCAGATAGTATTAATGGTGAATTGGCTACATCACTATAACAAAGATTCTGATGGATAATTCCTAACTAATACTATTCAATTCCATTTATTTTCCTAACTATTAATTATTCTTTTTATTCTTATATTCCAAGCCATTTGTTCATTCATTATTGTCCTTTGTTCGCTTAATTTTCCGGAAGACCTTAATGGATCCTAGCCTATCATTTCTATGGGTCCTAAATAGGTGGTGGAAATTCCTGAGTAGTCGAGTAGTTGATTTAAAATTCCTGAGATCTCGGTGGATCGACATCCTGACTTTTAAATCCATTTTATTATTTTGTCGACCGTGCACTTGCATCGTACCAAACCAAACTTTGAAAATGATTTACTCTAGAGATTTTGGTTTATATAGTATAATATTAATAAGTTTTTTATGATGTCATGTCGGGATTAGACAATAAATAGTCCTTTCGTAATAGTGTCATAAATTCAGAGGTAAGTTCTTTTCGTCTATTAACAGTTTTATGGAGCCGCTGTCGGGATCGAAAGAATTTAATACAAATCAATATTCGTGATGAAAGAAGGAAATATTTTAATTTGGATATTTAAAGAAAAAGAACAAAATAGATTTTCAAGCAAAGGTTCATTTTGCCACCAACCTTTAATGAAACACATTGAATATATTTGTTGATTTGACTAACTTATTAACGGGAGTGTGTTTTGCTTTAAAACTTTGATGCATAGGAAGTCAACTCCGATCCGATTCCACCGATATCGAAATAGAGAAAACACTTCAGCCTTGAGAAAGACAAGAGCAAAACACCACCATGGCGTATGAAAGATGTGATCAGAATGAAGCACATAGAGAAGGGTGTTTAGAAGGCCTCCAATCACCGATACTATGGAGGAATTTTTTGGTCATTATCGCAGTTATACCGTGAATCGACAACTCGCTATCATGCCAACAACTTTGAATTAAAACCAAAGACTTAATTTAATGAGCAAAGAACACCGGGGCCATCACATCCCACCTCGAAGATCCTAATGAACACTGGGAGATTTCTCAGATATAAACACAAGCTGTCGAATGGGGTGAGACTAAGCCATCATGCCACATCTTATTCCCCATATTCTCTAGACAGAAGAAATCACATGGTATGAATTTTACCATATGGTTCACATGGATACTTCCTGGAGGAGCCGGTGAGGCATATTCGCAGATTCTTCCCCCCACTTACCACTCCCAAAGGAGGAGGGAAATCATTGTTTTTCAATAGGGAAGCATGAGAGCATATGGCCCTGGAAAGATTCAAACGTTGCCGAGGAAGATGTCCAAATGCATGGGATAGATCTGAAGACTCGATGGACATCAGATATCATGCCTCAATGATATATCAAAGGAATCACGATGCTCATGTCAGGGAAACATCTGCCGAAAAGTGCTGAAGAGGCAAGAGAGCCGATAGAAGACCGCAATGTAACATGAAACCCTTCAGAGTTTTCAAAAGGGAGCAAGCAGAGTAGGGCATCAGCTGGAAATTAGCGGCATTAACGCGATGAGGCCAAGCCGATGTCATGATCGAATGACAAACAAGAGAGAGGCCGCACACTCGTCCATGAAGTAGGAGCAATGAAAGAGTTGTTAAGAGGAAGCTGAGTAAAGCTAATGAAGAACAGCTTCAGTGATGTCGAGGAGGTAAATTACTTAGGTGGAGCAGAAGCTACCATTTCAAACCCAATCCTAACCTTCCAAGATATTATCACTCAAAGACTCGTGAACCATGCAGAACTTCTCGTATGGCTGAGGGCTTCAAGGCCCAAGGCGTGGACAGAACCTCAACAAGGGTATCAACAGCCACTCAAGGTTCCAGCAAAGACGCGAATAGTGAAAATGAGCACAGAAATGGAAATACTGTGGTCGAGGAGGGCCCCAATCTTTTCAAGAACAGATGCCATTCCGCTGTGGATAACAAGAAGCTGCCGTAACTCCATGAGCAAAAGTTTCACAGAGTTGGAAGAATCGCTACCACCTCAAATTTTTCAACACCACAAATGCATCTCAAGAACCCGAGACAAGTAGGCAATTTCGCCCTAACCCCCGCAAAGCCGTGAGAAAAGATGCCTTCCCAAGTGACACACAAAGAAGAATCCAAAGACCGCATGGTCGTGGCAACTTAGAGTCGGAAGGAACTGTAAGAGATGAAAGAAAAAGATGACTCAACAAAGAAGGAAAAACCCGTAGCGGGAAGAGACACTGGAGAATGACAAAGAAGGAGTAGAAAGAAGAACATCCAGGACTGGGGCCTGGCAATTCCATTTCCACAAAGACTCGCAGGTCAAGGATGGAGTGAAGGGGCCAAGGTTCTGAAAACTTTCCGTAGTTTCGGAGATCAAGATGCCTTTTATCGAAGTGGTGACCGGGATGCCACTCTATGCAAAATTTCAAGGACATACCCAGCAAGAAAAAGAAAAATAGAAGAAGGAATAGTGAATCTCACCGCCACTAGTGAATCGAAAAAGAACTACAAAGACGAATCGCGGAGTTTACAATTTCCTTGTATCATTGAGGAATTGAATTCCAGAAGCTCGTGACTCAGAGCAGATCAATTTGATGCCTCTTTCCTTCGCAGCATTAAGTTTAGAGCTATCTACAAATCAAGTACTTTCAAATGGCAAGATATATTGATGGTAAAACCCGGCTGAGTCATTGAAGACAGATCGTCATCGTTGGAAGTTTGTTTTCCTGTGACTTCATCATTCGACATGGAAGAAGATTCAAGTACCCTCGCTATTGGGAAGACCATTCCTAGCTAATGGAGCCGCCCATCGACATGCAAAGCGAGTTCTTATCTTGAGGGGTTGAGAAGAAGTCGCTGCTTTAACTCGGTCAAAAGTATGCAACATAGATGCAGACAAGGAAGATTGCAATGTAGCTGATTTTGTCTATACTTCCAACCCTGATGTTAACAATGATTGTATTACTCCAGCTTTTTATCAATGAAAAAAGAGATGAATTTAGTATAATTTAAGATGTCTATTCTGAATTCCATACAAGAGTTTTCTTATCTTATAGAAACTGTCAGCCTGGAAGCAAAACAGTGAACACAATGGAAAATAGTAAAGAGAGGGGCCCATCAAGAAACCAAAGTGTAAGGGGCTAGTTTTGAAAGAGTTGCCATGTCATTTAAAGTATGCTTACTTAGAATTGGTCAAAGAAAACTTGATCATTTCAGCCGCATCAAGATGTTATGGAACAAAGATTGCTGTGAAATACGATGAAGCATAAGGAATCGCTAGCTGGTCCATTGAAGAGTCAAGGGTATCACCCATCAATTTGCATGCATAAGATTCGCTGAAGAGACTTCAAAACCATCTCGAGAACAATTGCAGGGAGATCAATCCATGATGGCAAAGGCAGTCGAAGGAGGTACTTAAACTTGTTGAATGCCGGCTTTATCTATGCTATTTCGTATACCGTGAGCCCACCATGTGGTTCCAAAGAAAGAGGGTTTATCGTGACTTAAATGAAAAAACGAATTGATCCCAACAAGAACAAAGGATAAAGATGAGGGCAATGATTATGTGAAGTTGAATACAAAGAACCGTAAAAGATCATTTTTTCGCTTTCATCGACGACGCTGACAGAAAGCATATGATAATCTCACTTTTGTTTTCCTTGGATGGGTACTTCAGGATACAACAACAGATACACCTGAGATTAAGAGAAGACTATTATCTACATGCCCTTATGGTACCTTTTGCCTTCTATGATGCCATTCGGGGCTATGTAATGCTCCCAATACATTCCCAGGTGTATGATGTCTATATTCTCGCATTCGTTGAAGAAGTGATGGAAATTTCATGGATGACTTATCGTATGGATCCAGCCTTTGATCAATGTTTAACTAACTGGAAACAAGATTTCAAAGATGCCAAGACAAATAGTTAGCAAGTGCTTGAATTGAGAAAAGTACATTTTATGGTAGCGGGAAGGTATTGTTCTTGGGCATAAAATTTCTCTTGTAATTTGGAAGTTGACTGATCAGTATCCATTATCGAAACTCTTGCACCACCTACCCACGGTAAAAGGGTAAGAGCTTCTTGGGGCATCTTTGGATTTTACGATTCATCAAAGACTTTCAAAAATAGCCAGGACCACTATGCAGTTGCGGAAAAGATTCAAGGTTCAATTTGATGACTCTATGAGGATGCTTTTGAAGAAATCAAGATCCAGTTAGTGAAGCACCTATAATGGCTGCACCCGAGGAATGGGATCGGGGATTTGAAATAATGTGTGATGCCGATGATTTTTGCCATGGGGTTGTGTTGGGGCAAAGAAAGAGAAAGTATTGAGGGGCCATATACTATGCTAACCAAGACCTTCAATGAAGCACAAGAGAACTACTCAACAGGCGAAAAAGGAGATGCTAGCCATAGTATTTGCTTGTCGAAAAATTTAGGCAATACATTTTTAGGATCCCATGTGGTGATTCCTGATCATCACGGCAATCAAATACTTGATGTCGAAAAGGAAGCTAAACCAAGATTGATAAGATTGGGTGCTGCTGTTTGCAAGAGTTTGATTTGAAATCAAGGATAAAGGGATGTGACAATGTGATAGTAGATCAGCTTGTCAAGAGTAGAAAGAATGTGATGAAGAAAGAAAATGTTATATTATGAGAGAACTTCCCGGATGAGCAATTGTTTAAGGTTTCCTTCCAGCTTCCATGGTATCTTGATATTGTGAGGTATAAGCACGTAGATATGCCTTGAATTAAACCTGAAGAGGAAACTAAGTTGACGGCGGGTATTATATTTGGGATGACGCCTTATTCAAAGAGGTGCTGACATGATAATAAGAAGATGTGTGCGAGAAGGTGAACTAGAGCAACATTTTAAATAAGATACCATGCATCACCATATGGGGGACATTTTTAAGCGAAAGAGCAGCTCTGAATGATCGAGTTTTATTGGCCCACTATCTTGATTGTGCGAGTGGGTTAAATTTGTGATGCGAAAAGTTGGAAATATTAAGCGACGGGGAATGAAATGCCCTAAAAGGTATTATGGTGATACAAATTTTTGATGTTTAGGGAATAGATTTTTATGGGACCTTTCCCACCATCATTTGGAAACCTATACCATCTTGCTAGCGATGAATTCACGTTCCAAATGGGTGGACGATGGCTTGTCCGATGAATGATGCTAATACGAGTTGTGAGTTTCTTACTTGAAAGAATATTTTGAGGCGATTTGGAACCCCCGGAACCATCATTAGTGATGGGGAACCCATTTTGCAAACAAAATATTTGCAAAACTCATGAGCAGGTATGGGATCAAGCATGTAATGAGTTTAGCCTATCATCCCCAGACCAATGGACAAGCAGAAGTTTCCAACAGGGAGATAAAAAGAATACTTGAAAAGACTGTGAGCTCAAGCAGGAAGGATTGGTCTTCCAAACTTGATGATGCACTTTGCCATAGATCAGCATACAGCACTCATCGAATGTCCCCATACAGTTGTTTTTGGCAAACCATGTCATCTACCTCTTGAATTAGAGTACAAGGCAATGTGGGCCATTAAGAAGTTAAACTGATTTTAAGGTCGTATGGGAAGAAAGATTGCTCCAACTGTCTGAATTGGAAGAACTGAGAAATGAAGCCTATGATAATGCTAGAATATACAAAGACAAGACAAAGAAATGGCATGATCAGAGAATCTTGAGAAAAGAGTTCAGAACAGGGGAACAGGTTCTGCTTTTTAATTCTAGACTGAAGTTGTTTCCAGGGAAATTAAAACTAATTGAGGCTATACGCTGGTATCAAGTACTACATTGAGCAAGAACAAGACCGATAATGGGGGAAGAATCTAAGGTCAATGGACAAAGGTTAAAGCATTATCTAAACAGGGAAGAGGGAAATGAAGAACTCCAACTGGTTCTTGAGGAAAAAGAAGAAGTACCACAACAAAGAAGTTCAAATTTAAGGACTCAAAACTGAAAGCAAATTTATCAGAGGCAACCCATAAGGCATTTAATTTCGATTTTAAATTTTGAAATATTTCTTTTCTTTAGCTGCCGATAAATTAGGCCGATTTGTTTTTAGAAGGATACAGATTTAATTTTTAGAAATCGATTGTAGTTTAATTAGATTTTTCTTGAATATTGCAAAGGATCTTCCTCGTAAGGTTTAAAGACATGAATAGCAAGGCAACTATGAATAATTCCAAAGAATCCTGCGTAGAGGAGTCGCGACATGAGAAAAGGGGAGTAACCTTCTCCCTAACACAATTCCGTAGATATACTTGAATTAATTGTTAAATCTTTGCTTAAAATATGCCTGAAGAGATGTCTAAATGGTTAGGAACAATAAGAGAATTCAAAGTTTTTGAAATCATCAGTTATATTTAGGGCGCGATACTGTTATGTCGCGAAGATAGTTGGTGTCAGCGACAAAACATTGATGTCGTGACCTGGTCTGAAAGGGCAACTTGTGTGTATTGAAGGAAGAAGGTATATGTCGCGACACCACTAGGAATTCGCGACAGTGAATTAAGTTTCAAAATGGAGAAGGATGTCGCCACATCAAACAATTCCTAGAAAACCTTGTATTGTCGCGACATCCTAGGTATGTCGCGACATAAAGTGCGACAAGTGCCAACTACTCACTTCAAAAAGCCCTAAATTTAATGATCTCAAATAAAAAGAGGCGGAATTGTCATATGTCTTAATTGAAGCATTGACTAGCCCACAAACATTGATTGACTTGCAACTGTTGGAAACTTTCTCATTCACTCCAACTCACATAACTATTCACCTCGTCTTCCTTCCTCAATCTCAACCCTCGAAAAACCCTAGCAGACCCAAACCTTCCGAAAGCTTTTCTCTCGGCTTCCACGGCTGAAATTCCCACCCTAGTCCCCAACCTAGACGAGATTATGAGGAACATGAACAATCGAAGAAGAAACCGCCAAGGAGAACAGTTAGACGAGATCTGCTGAAGAACAAGGCAGGAGGTGCCATCGTAAACACCCGAAGCTCAGTGCAACTTCCTCAAGAAAGAGCAGAAAAGGGAAAAGGGAAAGAGTAGAAGAAGAAGTAGTAGGCGCCTCGTCTCGCATCGAAGCTTATTCCCATGGAAGAAGTGCATTATGCTAACAAGGGGTTTGTCGCAGAGAGGAGATTCAAAACCTTGTTACTCCTTTCAAGGAGATGATAGAGCAGAGAGGATGGGAGAGTCTCTCATAGCACACTAAAAATCAGGTATACAAGATCGGTAAGAGAGTTTTATCTAAATATGGTAGCTGAAGGATGGAGCCGTTTTGTTAGGAGGAGTTCTGGTCTCATACGAAGCCAAGGCCATCAACGAGGCCTATGGCATGGCAGTGCGCAAACATGGTTACAAATTCAAGAAACTGTTGGAAAAACCAGAGTTTGGAAAGATTGCCAAGAAGCTCACTAACGGTAAAGTGCAGTTAAACCAAGAAGAAGGGGAAGGCTAAGAACAAGGAATGAGGAAGCCTTACTGAAGAGGCTAAGGTATGGTTTTACTTCCTAGCTTCTGTTTTGGTTCCTACAAAACATGTGTGCACAGTGAGAGAACAAGAAGCTGTGTTGCTGTATGCAATACTAAAAGGGTACAAGATCACTATAGGAGTGGTCATAGAGAATTCTATCATGAGGTATCATGAAGGAACAAAGAGGTCCGATTCTCACCCAAAGAACAACGCCATCTATGTCAAGGTCAAGAAAGGAATTGGGAATCGTAGTTAAGCACCAGCCACCACTCCTTCCGACAGAGTTAGCGCGGGACCAAGAAACTGCAGTGCGGGAGTGCCGGGTGGGAGAACGCAGATGAAACCCAAGTCAAGAACCGTGAAAGGAGACTCCGCAGGGTTGCCGATCACACAGAGCACCCAGAGAACTCACCGACAACAATGATTACATGTTTGCGACAATGAATAGCGTGACGGCTGCAACCCATCGTATTCTCCATCCCTAGCGCCTCCTCCGTGCGCAACGTAAACTTCCAACATGGAGAAAGCCTAAGGAGCACAAGAGAACAAGCCTGAGAATGAAGCTCTCAATGCCATGCGTAAGAGAATAGATGAAAGAGAGAAGGAGTGGAAACTACAAATAGAATTCGTGAGAAAGCATTTATGAAAAAGATTTGAAAAGAAGAGACCAACAGTGGGAGGAAGAGCTAAATAGAAAAGAAAAGGAGCATGAGGTAGAGCTACAAAGAAGAGAACAGCAAAGGGGGAGAAGAGTCGAATAAAAGAGGAAATCGTATGGAAAATTTGAAGCAAAGAAGGGGAAGAGTTTAAGAAAGAAATGAAGGAAAGAGATCACAATCACAGCAGAACCCAAACTCAGTCATGAAGCTTTTTATAACAACCAGTTTGAGCGTGATTCTCAACTACTAAAACTGATAAAGAAAAGAGATACAGAGCAGGAAGCCAAATTTGGGGAGCAAATCAAAGGATTCAAGTTTTTATACAAGTCTCTACAGAAAGATTTTGAGAATAAATTGGATGATAGAGACAAGAAGCAAAAAGAGATAGAATCCTATAGGCAAAAGAATATTGAAAACTTAGATCCGATTAATAAACAATCTTGCCAAATTCTTAGAGGTAATGAATGAAATGGAGAATACAATGAATGGCTTGGGTAAGAGACAAGATGAGCTAAACAAGAAGGTTGATCTATCCAATGAGATCTTCATTGAAGAATAAGCTGAGAAGGAGACCAAGAAGAGAAAAGAAAGAAGGGAATGAAATTCCCCTTCATTCCCAAATTTCATTTGAATACCCTAGACCGGATCCCACATCTTTTTGGGTCGCTCTTCCAAAAGAAAGATAGACTTCTTCCCCAGCTGACCCTCTTTACTCTCCTTATCCCATACTGTAGTATCCAAATCAAGGTAAAAGAACTAAAATAAAAAGAGAAATTTAAATTGAATTGTTGTGTGCTATTTTGAATTTGTTTGATTCAATGTTGTGTTGCTTGGTGGTTGCATGATTAGGAAATTAAAGTAGGAAGTGGTACCGTATCAAAACCGAGATGTAATGTGAGCCGAATCGAATGAAGCAGCTTAGATTTGCAGGGAATGAGCTCTAAATGTAGAATAAGGGCCAAATGAATACAGTTTGATTGAAACACAAGGTGCAAAAGTTACTTAAGTCTAGCTGATAAGTCCAGAATTGAGGAAGGTAATACAATAGAAGGAACAAAACATATTTTTGAGTTTGTGGTATGAACAATAAGTCAAGGAACCTGTTGAATATCAATTAATTTAAATACTCAATAAAAATGAGTCAAGGTAATTTCTATGGTTAGTCATAACTGCTCAAAACCAAATTTAGAATTTGTTAGATCATTGATCGAGTAAGGAATCCTAGGTGATACAAACACAAGAGATGATGTACCATTCGACAACAGCCATTCTAAATTTATCCCTATTCATATGCCGATGCATATACGTAAAGAGTTCCGTAAATTGAGCCAATGTGCCTATTTTTCAAAAATACCAATGGAAACCCTAACTCATCCTAAGACATCAATCCTCGCAAAGAACCTATGATTACCCGTAGAATTCAAGGAGTGAAGAAAGAAATGGCTCGGAGTATATATTTTGAGGAACTCAAAAAGGGAATGAAAAGAAAAAGACAAAGAGCAGAAAATGCAATAGAAAAGAAAGCTTATAGGATAAGCTTTATCTTAGGCCCCAACTCTCTTGAACAATTGCCTTAGGGTGTTTCAACACCTAGTACCCTAATGCCATCCTGCAGATGGGAGCTACTAACCCAAAGTTCGCTAAGAGTGTTAGAAAGCCTAAAAAGTTAAAACATTGCACTATCCCTGAATGTTGACAAACAAGGAAGTTTCCCCAGTGGAATTACAAGTGAGAAATAGGGGGCATACAGTTCTGAATTGAAGAAATTAAAGAGATGTCCCAAACATGAAGTTTAGGGGAGTTTATTAGAGAAACTACAAGAAAGAAAGGCGTAAGAGGAGAGAAAAGGTCTAGGGCAATCTTAACCTAAAAATTCCTTCCATCCTACCCATTACCCAGCCTAACAATATAAGCCTAAAGACCTGATGATCTCAAGGTCGAAATCACCTACATTAGTGGGAGATCAATATGAAAAACAAGCCTATGGAATTTGGAAGAATAGAAACAATCAAAATTGTGAAGGACTTTAGGGAGTTAAATGACTCAGTATGAAAATGAGAAAGGAAAATAATCTATTATTCAACAGGATCCAATGAGTATGTTGTTTGTAAAACAATTTCAACAGTTTAGTTTTGCATAGTATAAAGAGTAGAGACCAAATCCCTCGAACCGGACTTGAAGCTAGATGTACGTAAAATTATGCATACCTTGCATTTCAATTAAATTGAATGCCACCGCAGAATCGAATCGTAGAAAATGTCCTTAAAATTTTTTTCTTTTATTTTGTTCGAGGACAATTTTTCTTTTCGCTTTGAGGGACAAGCAAAACTTGTCTGGGGAGTTTAGATGAGTTGAGTCATCTATTTTAGTCCATTTTTCTGTTGATTTTAATGTAAAAAGGAATAATTAAGATGCAGAGATATGAAGAAACTCACCAAATTTGTTATTTTCAGGAAGTATAAAAGAAAGAAGAAATGCATGGAAAATGCAAAGAATCGGGCGAGTAAAAAATGCGCAGTGTCAATAGGCGTAAATGAAAGCAACCGCTAACTAATGTCAGTAGCTCGGTTTACATACCCGTATATGAGGTCGCGACATCGTGAAATTGAAGGAAACTGGATGCAGTCATGGCTGTGGATCACAAGATATCGAGGTCGCGACATGAGACTTGCTCATGAGAAAGCTGTAAAGAATTGAACTGTTGTCGCGACGTGAGATCAAGTCGCGGATATCGAACCATAGCTTCAGTCAGTCGCGAAGTGAAGTCGCTGACAAGATATTGATGTCGCAACATCGTGAACGGCAATGCTTGAGACTCAGGAGGTACGGGCGATGTCGCTATTGCGATTGATGTCACGACAGCTGAAGAGCAATCAAAGGAAAGATACAAGTATGACAAGATTGAAGCATGCAAGAATCGGGCTGATGTCACGACAACATATTGATACCGCGACATCATGAGAAATCCGCTTGAAACCCGCATCCTTAAGCCGTGAAGTCGGATAAAGATGATGCCGCTGGCATCCGCCATCGCTGAATGCTGCAGAAGACATGAGCTGAGGTCGCGACGTGAGATCGAGGTCGCGACATCAGGAGAGACCATTTGAAATCTGCAAAGGGCATAACTAGATGTCGCGACAAGAGATTGTTGTCGCGACACCAAGAGCAACCAGTTGAAGGCTCCAGAGAACTAAGTCGATGTCGCGACAAGAGATCGATGTCGCGGACATCGTGAACCACGCGATGAAAGTTTAAAGAAATGAACCGCCGTCACACGGCTGGGGCGACGCAGGTCGCGACATCAAGATTTCGGAAGCCGAATTTCATTTAGTTGATGTCACGATTAAGAGGCCAGTCTACACCAAAAGCCATCAAGGAAGATCAGAAGCCATAAGTTGATATCGCGACAAGAGATCAAGTCGTGATACCGAGACTCGCCGCTTGAAGGCTGGCTCCATAAAGTGATGTCGCGATATTAGAACGATCGCAGATCAAATCTGCGTAGCCACAAAGAGATGTCGCGACAAGAGACCGAGATCGCCGGCGATCAAGATATCGCTTGAAAGATGCATTTTACGAAGTTACGTCACGACAAGAGAATGACGCCGCGACATCGCGAGCAACATGTGAAGCCCGCAAGACGGAGCCGATGTCAGGATACAAGAGAATGATGTCGCGACATCATTAATGATCAGTTCAATGTTGCATAGACAAGAAGTTGAGGTCGCGACGTGAGATCAAGGTCGCGACATGGATGATGTCGCGACAAGGAATTGAGGCTGCGTACTGACCGCATCACGTGGGCCAACTAACTTTGGAATCCACAAAGGCCGTGATTGAATTAGGCCCAACCGAGAAACCCTATAAATACGCTAGCCTATCCAAATTTACAAAGGCGCTTTGGCGGTGACACAGACGAGGTCCGGATATAAATAAGGCTCATTTTCTTTATTTTTAGTTTTTTCTTTTCTTTCTTTTAATTTTCCAAAGTCGATAGTTCAGATTAGATTATTTTTATCGCTCTAGTTTTCGCTTATTTTCTGGAATTGGATGTTATCGTTTTGAGCTGAAGCTGAATGCATAATTCAATTCTTTTCAAATTACTACCTGGAATGTTGAAGTTCAGACAAATTTATGGAATTCGGCTTTTCCAGTTTCGAAATGCAGTTATTCTTATGATCAGAGGAATGCTGTAGTGTGTAATTTGGTAATTGAGGAACCCAGCTTCCATTTAGTAAATGTTATAGTCAGAAATTATCTTTCCTGTAGTCATAAGTTTCCAAGAAATTTTTGTGAATTTCAAGCTTAGAATTTATTTCGTTTGGTTTAATGTTTGACCAATATCGCCCTTATACCCGTTTAAGATTTGTTTACTTGCTCGATTTCCAAGGAGGTCCTCTCGAGGACACTGCAGAAGACATTCCCGAGTTATAAACATTTCTTTGAAGGTATATTAACCCTATTTGGAGATCTCGAGCTTTGTGTTTACTTCGAGCAAATCCTCTTCTCACTTGAAATCAAGAATGAGATGAACGAGTTATCAATTTAAACAAGCAAAGAGTTCACCTCAATTCGGATAGTGAGGCCAATCCCGTGTTAGCTGAGATCTAATCAAGGAGAGGGTGATCTATTCTAATTTTGAGGAAGAGTAACCTGGAAGTTGTATATCCTTGCCTGACCATAACTGGGAGCTAAGGTTTACAACCGTAAATGGGTACAAGTATTGCAAAAGAAAATACCTAGATTAAGGAAACCCCTTAAAAGTAGTTATCTCATTCCCGTATTCGAGAGAATCAAAATAAAATTAGATGATGAAATGTGAGTGTGGAGAGATCCAACAGACCGCAATGCTCTTGGATGTATTTAAAACTCGAATAAGCTTCAAGAAAATTTTATTAGTATTAACTACAGGAATTGATACTTCAATTATAACAAGATTCTGATGGATATCCAATCAATACTATTCACTCATTTATTTTCCTAACTATTAATTATTCTTATTCTTTATATTCATTTTATTTGTTCATTCAGCTTATCGTCCTTTGTTCGTTTAATTTTCCAAAGACCTTAATGTCGATCCTACTATCATTTTGGTGGGTCCAAATAGTATGGAAACTGAGTAGTCGTGCACTTGATTTAGTAAATTCTTGAGACTTCGTGGGATCGATATCCGACTTAAATCCATTTTATTACTTGTCTAATTGCACTTGCATCATCGACTCAAACCAATCTTTAAACATTTACTTAGAGATTTTCGTCATATAGTATAATATTAACAAGTTTTATGGCGCCGGCTTTCCGGACAATAGTCCTTTGGTAATAGTGTCATAATTTGTAGTGTGTTCTGGTCTATTAACAACGGATAGACCTCGAAGACACAAATTAATATTTCAATACCATGAATTATACCTCAAAAGGTATATTAGATGCAGCTTGCGGCGGATCATTCAGAAGAAGAAGAGCAGAAGAAGCAAGACAATTGATCGAGGATCTTGCTAGGTGCAACATGAGACCTCCTTTCCGAATCTTCAAAGAGCAGCAGAAAGCGAAAGGAAATGGAATGATTGGTTTAACAAGATGTCTCACATGGAGTGCTGCCGATGCATTGATGACTCCGCTGGATAAAAGAATGCACTTTTAAAATGAGATAGGAGCAAGGAAAGAGAAGGAAGAGTAGTAATGAGGGCGTGTCAAGAGGTTTCCTATGCAAAGGACAGCCAACTATTTGAACGAAAGGTAGAGCATATCATTTCAAGCCTAACCCCAACCTGCCAACCCATTATACCCCAGCATTAAGGAACCATGAGAATTTCTCTTATGGTGGAGGAGCACAACACGTCCCAAGACATGGACAAAATATTTTTTAAAAATCACATATTCTATATCCAACGATGAACCTGAACTCAAATTGAGAAAAAAAAAATTGATTGAAACCTTCTAAGAGCTCGTTTGTCAGCAATTCTATTCCAAGTATTTTTAAGTAAAAGTTTTTTTTTGTCAATAAGAACTAACTTAACTAGTTAAGAATTCAGCTCCCATAAAGAAAGGAGTCTAAGGTTCTAATCTCAGTAGGACACATTTGTAAGAAATATAATAGTATGATGTAAAAAATAACTCTTGTATTATGCTTGGAAACCTTAGCCGTCCCTCCCTTTATTCTTTCTTTCAGGCCCTTGTTCGTTAGAGATGATGGATGACTTCTTGCTTTGGCTACACTTAAAATCACCTGTAATATCATCGTTTCTTTCATAGATTTGCTTATTTCTAATAAAGTGGTTTCTTTCACACCAATCTAGGTTTGTCTTTGTTTTTTCTTGTTTTTATGGCTGACTTATTGTGGCGTGTTTTGTTGCTGACTTGTTGTGACAGGTAGTTGTATCATTAATGGTTAGCTTATTCGTGGATTTTTGCGTTGACAGTTAAAATGAAAAAATTCAATCCGACATAGTCAAATCATGTTCGTCAATATGCTGAAAATCTGGAATCTTAGATATTTTAAGCAATTTTGGATTATCAAATTTGTATCACCTTTTAAAGTTTTTAGCATTTTTGATTATATGTTTTTATCGATTGTTTTACAAACCTGAATCAATAAAATTTTCTTTAAAATAAAATAATATGATGGAATGCAAAACTAAATATTTGCCTAAAAAAGTAAAGTATTTTACATTTAAAAAACAACTAATAAAGTCTCCTAAATCATATAAATCATTTTCCATTATCATGGAATAATTTGTCGATTTAAAAGTGTTTTCACATTTTATCGAATATCTAATCAGTGCCAAATATGACTTAACTTATTCCAATGAACTCCAATGAATCGATGGAAGCATATTTCCAATTATGTATTTTATTAAAGATTTTTTATGACTCTGACAATAATTATATATTTATATTAAATATGAATACAATAGGAAGGAAACAGATCATAAACTTTCACAAATATTTATTAATTCTCTTTAGAAAGAAAATACCAATTTTGATTTTTGTTCTATCTAATAAACCAATTTACATCATCCATGATCGAAATTTGATGAAAGATGCAATCGCTATGGACTAGAGAAATGAGACATGTCGACCTAAGAGTTTATGTGAATAACTATAGTCCCTTTATGTATTAGATAAGAATTGTGATGTTATCTATTAGCCTCTCCTTATATAGTCTACTTTTTAAGACCTTTAAATTATATATATTATTTTTATTACTTTTTTCTTTTATTGAATAAGAAAATAAAATATATTGATTTTATTATATATAGATAAGTATATTATTGATGTAATATGTTCTTATATGGATTGGACGACTTCTAGGATCTCCCCTATCTTTTTACCTAACTTAAAACATGAACATAATTTTTAACAATTAATTTGAAACATGTTAAATAATAATAATCGTGAAGTCAAATAGTCAAAGGGTAAGGAAGGGGTAGGTGGCATGAGATCACCATCTCCTATACATATCTAGCTTCGTCCTCCCAATCAACCTCTTGTATGCTTCCATGCATCATTTACGTGAGGGTGTAATTTTGTAAGTGTAAGGCTTGGTTTCCAAAATGTTATAAGAAAAAATTTAAAAAAATTCTTTTAAAAATATTTTTATTTGTAGTAGTTTACTTTTTGAAATATTTAGTTTTTTTTACTGAGAGAAATATTTAATTAAAAGACATTAGACAATCCAAATTTTACAGATATAATATTTCTCATATTTTTCTTAAAAAATAACTCATTAAAACAAAATACCCTTTGTGTTTTTAGGTACTTACATGTATCTTATAAAAGAAATGATTATTTTTATAAGAAAGCCACGATGTTATTTTTGTCAAAATTGATGGAGGTTTAGATTTTCGAAATTCATATATCAAAAGGTCTATTAACCAAATCACCTTTTTTTCAATCTATAAAGCATCTTTATAGTTGTATAATTATTTCTTAAAATGGTCGAATATTCTTAAAAATTAAATAAAAGAATTGAAATGATTTAAAATGTTTTTGCAAACATTTGTTTTTTCTTTAATTTGAAAGGCATTTTTTTTCCTGATTATTGGTTGTAAAAAAGCATAAAGCTGTTTTTTTTGGGACGGATTAAACATCCTTAGAAAGTGGAAATATCAAATAAGAGCCAAAAAAACCTAGGACAGAAGTCTTATCCAGATTTTGAACATCAAAAATAAGAATTTGGAGTTAGATAAGAATGTGGAGTAACTGTGCAGATTCCTCCCACATGCATAGATATGACACAATCTAGAAATCTCACACAGAAAACACAAACCTTTCAATCAACTACTTTTTCATGCCTTAAGCCCTTTGCTATTTTTAAAGAAACTCACAATTTTTTACCATGATGAGATCCCAAAACCCTACTTTCTTATTCTGGGACTTTCTATTTTTAGCATATCATATTTGGCCTTATCCTAAATGGCCTATTATAATTAGTTGCCCCATGAAGCCACTCATATACCACAACTTCCCTTGAATTCCACCAAATACTTTTCATTTATAGAAAGGCCTAATGTCTCTATCCCATAGGGCTGGTTATGTTGTCGGAGTTTTGATCACTCTTACTGAATTCTTTCTCATGATTGTCGCTTAGGTTCATTCTCATGGCCGGTTTGTTAGAATAAAGGGAACTCTGGTTTGTACTTCATCGGTCGTATTTTGTTTTCACGGTTTCAATTCATACTGATGATGCATGTTGCAGCTGATACCAGTGAGAGGTACAAGGTCTCGAAAACGTTCCGAGAGGCGGCCGCCGCCGGCCTATCTGGCAGCTCTGGACTTCAGCTTTAGCGACGGAGGCGATAGAGCTCAGCAGATATCCCCCGGTGTCTATGATGAACGTGTCTTTCAGGTATAAAAAATAGGAAGAATTATGTTTATACACATGGTAGCGAAGTCAAAGGTAGAAAAGTGAATCACAAGATTAACAGTCTATAGCAAAAATGTATCCTTAATTAGAGTAATTTCTTCTAACATGCACACATACAATAGTGGAGCTACAGTTTCAGGGCAAGATTAACTAAAATAAGTTTTACAATATTTAGTAAGGAAAAAATATAATACTTGAGTTTGAATCCCTTCAATACGACGTGAAAACAAATTTTCATGCCCCTGGATACAGTAAACTAGCACTTTTCTTACTAGTGCATGTTGAAAGAATTTTCTACTTAAGGATACAATTTTTATATATCTTTAATTAAAATTGTGGATAATTTCAAAGACTATGGAGGCCGTCCGCAGTATGTTGAATGGGCTCGAAATGCAGGAGTGAATGTTAATGGAGAGGATGATTTCTACACAAACCCAACAATGAAAGGCTATTACAAAAACCATGTTAAGGTATGGGAAAAATGAGTACATTATTTTTCATGCAAATATGATTTGTTTTGTAAGTGAAATAATTCGATTTTTTTCTAACTATATGGATGGCAGAAAGTTACTGCCAGGTTGAACACCGTCACTAAAATTGCATACAAAGATGATCCTACGATCATGGCGTGGGAGCTGATGAATGAGCCTCGTTGCCAAGCTGATTACTCGGGAAGAATGGTTAACGTAAGCTTTGATACTCAGATATTATATAGGGTGATTTGATAAAAAGACTTTTTAAAAACTAAATTTCAGATATATCTAACCCTTCATTAATTTTTGACAAAAGTATCCTCATTTTTGTTGTTGTATTTTATTTATTTTGTAGTAAAAAAATAACTTTTCAAAGTCGGCAAATACTAAATAACATGCTATTTTATCCAAATGAGTTATTTTTCATGAAAAAAATATTGAAAGGGTTAGATTTGCCATGTTGAGTTATTAGAGGTTTTTTAATCAAATATTTATATTATATATAACCAGGAAATAAACCGAGTGTTAAACTAAATACACTAAAATATTAATTGACAGGGTTGGGTTCAAGAAATGGCAAGTTTTGTGAAATCCTTGGACAGCAAGCACTTGCTTGAAATAGGCATGGAAGGATTCTACGGCGACTCCATGCCGGAAAAGAAGGTCAACAATCCTGGTTACCAAGTTGGAACTGATTTCATCACCAACAATCTCATCAAAGAGAGACTTTACCACCATACATGCATATCCTGATATTTGGTATATATGCTTCAATTCATCACCTAATACTCCAAGTTAGTTTAACTAAAAACCCGAAAACATTTGGATCATATGTCAATAACATGCCATATGAGTAGTGGAAAGGTTGGAGCTTTCCAAAGAATTTATATTTCTCTCTAATTGCTCCAAAAAGAATTGTCAATCTTTTATGATTACAAGCTTATCAATTTATATTACTTATGGGTGCTACATGGGCTACTACAATTGGTTCGTAATCTTTAATGTGACCCACGTCATGGTAAAATGGTGCGTATTGGGGGATTAAGTTAGCAAAATCCGCGATCACCCTTGTGTCTTCCCACATTTTTGTTTGATTGATTCTGTAGCTTCCAGGGTGATCAAGTCTATCCAGTTTGAGTGGGCTAGGTTTGTGCCCGATGTGAGAGATAATGTGACCTAACTTCTTCGCTCATATGTCTGATGTGTATCTAATGGGTATTGGGTCTGATGCCATGGGATTGGGCTCAGGCTTCCCGATTATTCGGGTTGCTCATGTGCGACGTACGTGGGATTAGACTTATCCCATTCCAAGTAGGATAAACAATCGATTTCCAATTCATGTTGTACATATTTGATTGAAGATTATGTTATTGTAGGCTGTCCGGACAAAATGATTCTGCTCAAATGGCCTTTATGCAAAGGTGGATGGGAACTCACTCCATAGATTCAAACAGAATACTGAAGAAGCCACTGGTCTTAGCTGAATTCGGAAAATCGAACAAAGATTCAGGACACAACTTGGGTGCAAGGGATCAGTACTTGATGATGGTCTATGAAGGCATGAACAAGTTTGAGAGGACCGGAGAAGGGATTGGCGGCAGCCTTGTTTGGCAGCTCATGGGAGAAGGGATGGACTCATACGGCGATGGATATGGTATAATCTTATCACAACATGCTTCAACAAGGGCGGTAATTTCGGCACAGTCACATAAAATGACAACTTTTGGCTGTATGTTGCTCGAAAGAAAACATTGAAAGTCGGTTTCTTGAACGCCTGGCGTCGTCTCAACTCTTGTTCTCCCTTTTACTTGATT
The DNA here is from genome assembly GCA_016808115.1 of Tetrastigma voinierianum. NCBI lineage: Eukaryota > Viridiplantae > Streptophyta > Magnoliopsida > Vitales > Vitaceae > Tetrastigma > Tetrastigma voinierianum. The sequence continues at coordinate 625,130 of JAEQBH010001395.1, read as the reverse complement.
CATCAAAGCAAGTATAATCTATTGTATTCTGAGTAGTCGAGTGAGTTGAAGTCAGAGCCCGGTGAAACTAAAATTCTTTTTGGCAGAGTAGGATATATTCAATAAAAGACTGGCAGTCTGATGTATGTTGTTTGATCAGTTTTGAGAAAATTTCTTTGAATCTTTGTTGTCCTTAGTTTTCATTGCTGTTGAGGTTGTTGAATCTGTTGCTATCTTGATTTCAAGAATATTACTATTGATGAACAACACCAATAGGGGTGTCTAATTCCAGTGTGCATATGTGATTTTAAGAGAGAGAGAGAGAAAAGAGAGGACCGAGAGCGAGGAGAGAGAGATTATAGAAAATAGGTCTAGATAAGAATGTGTATCACAAAAATACAATTATACAATATGATAATTAATTGAAGATGATGTTCAGGACGAAGATTATTTGAATTAATAAGAAAGTAGAAAATTAAGACTGCTCAAAGTATTTTTGAAAAACTATTTTTGAAAAATGTTGTCCCATGACATGTAAAGTAAAAGACTACTAGGATTTGAAATACTTTTAATGTTGTTTATAATTTTTAAAATTTTCTTGTGATGCCACAGTTATAATTAATTTTCTTTATTTATATAGTATTTTTTTAAAACAACACTTAGAAAAACAAGTAATGACAATTGGAAATAACTAATATATGTTATTAGAAAACACTATACTTTTTGTTATTGTCGCTATTTTTAAAATTTTATTTTATAATTTTTGATTTGATTTAATTTTTAAATATATTTTTCCACTTAAATTCAAGAAAAATTATGAACTCATTTTGGGTAGGATCAAGACCTACCTTTCTTTTGTTTTCATTAAACAACAACTTTCCTAAAAAACTCAAGTTTATAGGATTTGAGTTTAATATGAATATCATGTCTTTAACATCCTGAAACCTCATTGTTTTGTTTTGCCTATAGTTTAATGTGATTGAATCCTTGAATATTTTCCCCTTTTGTTTTCTTGTCTATTTCTTATTATTTTGGTACTGAGAATATTTTTCTCAAGGATAGTGTGTTCTTCAACAGAGTATCAACCCACCCCATGATGGGTCTGGAAATACTAATGAAATGTGAAATTGTTGAACTTGTGTTTCATTCTTTTCACATTTGTGATCTTTTGTAAAATATCCTGAATCTGAACGTTAGACATCTTCATTATGTGGCTGTTTGAGTTGCTTGTTCCTTAGGAAGATGAGATATTAGAAATATGAATCCTCATACCCCACATGCTATTGTAGGATTGATTTATCAATGAATTATGGATTTTTCATTTACTATTATGTTTGAATTATAATAACAAGCAGGAAAATGTGTCATATTATTCAACTTATTATAGGATTGAATTTATTATTGATTTATCTATGAATTACGGATTTTTCATTCACTGCCATGTCTAAATTTTGAATAACAAAAGAAGGAAAATGTGATCAGATAATTTAACTTTTTTTTGTGGATCACTCCTTTTACAATTTATCACTTAAGAGAATTAATACATGAATAGCAAGAATGTGAAGACCGCATCACATGGGTTTTGTGATGTGAGAAAAATTATGGTGCTATTAGTATCCCACGAATTAGTAATATAATTGTAATGTCATGGATGTCATTTTTATTTTCTTATTTTAAGAGTTGAGGTCAAAATTTTACTTTTTTTAAATAATTGAGATATCAACACATTAGGGTTTTTTCTTTATTCCATTGTACTTATAATCTTTTTCAGATTCATAGTTTGTAATATTTCTCGGATTTATAGTGAAGCTTTTTTCCTTATCCGTGGTTTTTTCTTACAAGGGTTTTCACTTGTTTATTTTTTTTATTTCGTATTTCATTATTGTGCCATTGATTTCAACAATCAATAGAGACAATAAAACCAAGAAATTGGACTCCAATGTCAGGTTATAAAGAAACAAGACACTCCTATAGAGAGAGAGTTGCCAGAATTGAGATCAGCCATTGAAATCATTGAAAAGCTAGATTGCGACAGAAAGAGAAATCACATTCTCTAGAGAGAAATAACTCCTTTACGGAATGATAAATCAACGAGAAGGTGTGTTTACAGTAGTGAGAGATCAAATAGAAACCATTGAACGATTTCTAGGTTGTGAAACTAGAGAGAGAATGATGAGTTTTGCCGATGCAAAATCTGGAGCCTGTGAAGAAGACAATAAGCAGAGAAAGATTATCATTATGAGAAAGCAAGATCCACAACACCGTCTATGGATAAAGTTCTCAAAGTAGCTGTCAATACATATACCTTACTATTGAATTTCCCGCCAACCTCCATCTCCATGCTAAGGGTGTAATTTCCTGCACACTACTTATTCAGACAACATGTTTAATACTGCAGTCAAGCGCGTACTACATATGCTCTGAAATCAATGACGTAATTTTCTGCACTAAAGTAATTGTCGCCTATGGACTTTCAAAACAGGGAGGGGCTAGGAAAAAAAACATTAAAGGAGAGTAAAGATCATGCCTTACCAAAAGCTTGAGATAGATATTCAGTGTCTTCTCCAGAATATATAGTATATCAATCGAACAAATTTGCAAAGAAGCCCCAACCAGTTGTAAATATCTTCTTCATCTTCATCTTCATCTTCTTCATCTGGGCGTCAACAACATTATTACTAACATTCTGTGTCGTCGTATCCGTCGGAGGATCGCTATGATCAGTGAACTGTGTGTGGTGATAGCTTGTTTGTGCACTGGCACTACTAGCATCTTCTGGGATGTTATGTGTGTATATAAGATGGAAGCCACACTCTTTCACTTCTACTGGTAAACCGTCAAGCCCATGGAATGAAGCCTTGAGACGTCTCCATTTGTTTGACCAATAGTGTTTCTCAATACCAACCTTGGGATAATAAATCACACACATTTCATTTGGTTCAACACAAATTTGGCAGCAGGAGAAGCAGATATTATCCACATCCCACCCAGATCTTTCACCACAGAAATTCAATTTGCAGTTAAACCAACCACGACCCAAAGGAATACAAACAGAGAATATAGAAATCCTAAGAAGTCATTATTTTTGTGCCAATTCGGAGGAAGCTCTAGTACTATTTGAGATCCTTTTTCTCGTTGTCTTATCCACTTAGGAATTCCATTACTTCCTAGAGTAAGAACTCTGATTGTCTCGTTCCATGTAATCATTCCAGCTCCTGTACAGAAGAAGGTGTAAATACAATCGAATTCTTATTCATAGAAAGAAAGGGGTAAAATTGTATGAATAAAATGCATACCTCAATTGCTGATTTGAGAGCATTTGAGCAAAGGAAAACAAGATGTGAGACTAGATGAAGTTTCAAGCGTACGGTGTGGACTTCGAACTCTAAAAGTTGGTGGAAGGTGATTTGGAAGTGGTGGAAGCTTAGGCAGTGACTCAAGTCAAGGACTCTTAGATTAGAAAGTCGAATGATGTCTGCCGCTATGCTACTAAAGCAGCTGATGCTTAGATTAAGACATGAAACTCCCAGAGACTCTAGACATTGCAAACTCCCCAGATTCTCAGGAAAATTCTCAAGTTCTGTACAGAGATCAACATATAGCCGCTTAAGAGAGCTCAGATGTTCAATCAATGATGACAACTCTTTTATGGAAGTTCCACCCAAATCAAGGTGTCTCAAATTTACCATATTCTCGGAGATTTCTGGAAACACCCTGAGGTTTGAATAGCCAGAGCAATAGAGAGTTATAAGAGATTTCAAATAACCAATGCTTTCAAGAAGACGCACAAGGTTGTTGCAACACGACATATCCAAATATTGAAGCCTTTGTAGATGTTGAATTGATTATGTTACTTCTTCTATAGTCGTTCTATCTAAATACAATTCTTTTAAGTTTCCTATATCCCTGAGTTTCTAGGAAGCCCTTAGCGAGCAGCTGAAGCGGAAAGAGATTTGTAAGGGATTTCAACTCACACATGCTACTTGGAAGACTCCTAAGGTTGTTGCAATGTCTTAGATTCAAAAGTTGGAGCCCTTGTAGATTTTCAATTGATGATGGTAGTTCTTTGATGAGCTTAAAAGTCATCCATTTTCAGTCCATTTTTTTGATTGATTTCTATCTAAAGGGCGGTTATGCATAAATGTTGAATAATTCACCAAATTGCATAGCAGCAGGAAATTCAAGAGAAAGAGGATACTACGATAAAAGAGGTAGAGCGAGCGGGAATGACACGGCGGCTGAATGATGTTACAGCAGGAGAAATACATGAGGAAGAAAGGACACATTTGTAGCGACGCCTTGACAAGTGAAGAATCACATCAAGGTCGCAACACAAAACTCGGTCCCGCGACACAAGGGCCCAAGTTGAAGTAGAACGACGGTCATAGCGAAACTCCAAGTCGAGGCAACCGTAAATTAATGAAGAGAGAACAAGATATAAGGTGTGACCTCGTTCGGAGTCGCGACGAATTAAAGAATTTGGCCCCGATGGGCTTGTGGAAGTCGTGACACCAAATAAAAGTCACGACAAAAGATTTTCAAGAGGCCCGAACATGAAATTGGCGACATCTAGATGTGGTGTGACATCGATTATGAAATTAAGGTCGCGATGTCATTCAGTGGTCGCGACATTAGTTGCAAAGAATTAAGGTCGCGACGTCATTCAGTGGTCGCGACATCGATTCTAAAAGGAATTAAAATTGTGACGTCATTGGTGGTCGTGATATCGGAGTTGCAAGAAGAATTAAAAGGTCGCGGCGTCATTGGTGAATTCGTGACATCGATTCCACAAAAATTAAAGGTCGGCGTCATTCGGTGGTAGACATGGGTTCTAAAGGAACTAAGATAAGCGGCGTCATTCGTGGTTGCGACATGTCGGTTACAAAGGAAGAAGGATGCGACATCATTTAAGCGGCCGCGACATTAAGATCAAGGGATGCTAAAGGCAAGTCGCGACCAAATAAAGAAACTATAGCGTAATTTGAGACAAGCGAGGAGTCCTGAAAGAATCGGTCGCGACATTAACAACCAAAATGGGCGGTGTCTGAATCCACAAGGAGGTGCATCGAAGTTAGGGCCCAACTTCAGAACTCTATAAATCACATGAGAAATTTGCCTACTAAAAGGAAGCTGACTCTAGGCGGCTCAAGAGATCTGGGTAGCTGAGGCTCTTGTATTTTAATTTTCTTTTCTTTGTTTTGTTTTTATTTTAGATTAGTTGTTATTTCGTTCAAATTTGGATGGGCGTTAAATTTGACCAAAGTAGAGGCTGAATCACGAGAATTCTATTTCTTCCAATTACTTTACTTTGGATTATGCAGATTCTAAACGAATTTTGGAATTGATTTCCAGTTCAGATTCTGATGGTTTTCTTGACCAGCAAGCCATCGTAGGGTGTAATCTAGTGATTTAGAAACCCAGCTTCCATTGAATAGACTCTTTTGTCAGAAATTATCTTTCCTGCAGAAATTTATTAGACTAATGAACTACTCCCGGTTTTAAATCCACTTATTGGTTTTGAGTGTGTAATTGATCCCATTGTAGCGTCTTATACCCATAATAGGATTGTCTCATTGCTCTACGGTTGCGAAGGAGGCCTCGAGTGACAGAGAAGGCAATCCTGAAGTGATGAACAATTTATAGAAGGTATCACGAATCGATAATGGTGATCTAATGAGCTACAATGAATTTAAATCGATAAATCCTCTTCTCACTTGAAATGAGAATGAGTTGAATGACTTATCCATTTAAGCAGCCCCGAGAGAGTTCACCTCGGTCGAGTGATCACGTTCAATCCCGTGTTAGCAAAGATCTAATCAAGGAAAGGATGAACTGTTCCAATTTGGAGGAAGAGAAATCAGTAAAGTGTAAACCCATGCTATGCCTATGTCTTAGGAGCTAAGGTTTACAGTCCATGTTCATGGTATGAAGTATAGAAAAAGAAAAATATCAGAACAAAGACCTTGGATTAAAAGTAGTTATCTAATCCTCTTGTTTTTGAAAGAATCGGGAAGATTAGATGATGAAAGACATCGATGGGGAGAGATCGGCTACTTGCTTATCTTGTCCTATGGACGGGTTTTCGTCGTAGTTCATAAAGCAGGATTCTGAGTAGTAACGAGGAATTGATTGTTCTAATAGCAATATTTTCACTGCTCCCTTTAATGAATGGCGATCGATGCGAATTTGTTATTTTAGATTTTCATTTTTTAATTCATTTTGTTATTAAGTCACTTTTCTTAGTTTTTATTATTTTTTAAGGTTTGCTAAGAATATTTAAAATTGCCTATCAAAGTCGAATAGTATAGAGTTTGAGTAGTAGGAGTAGTTGATTAAGATTCTTGAGATCTACGTAGGATCGATATAAAGACTTAAATCAATTTACTACTTGTTCGATCTGTACACTTGCAGCATCCTGGATCAAAACCAGAAAGAAAATGATTTACTCTTAAGAAAACAGCTTTCAATCAGTACAATAGATAAGAAAAACAACAAACAAGTTTCATGGCATTATTGATGGGGATTAGATAATATTCATTGGGTAATAACGCTATAAATTTGTATAGGTATTTTGGTCCATCACTGAAAGAGGTGAACAAGTTTTTGGCGCCATTGCCGGGGATCGAAAGAATATGGTGAATCAATATTCAGACCAAAAAGCGAAATACTAGTTTGGACATAATTTATAAAAAGAAAATAGAAAATTTGCAAAAATATGATTCATGTAGAGTAGTTTAGCAAACTCTTTGAAATTTTACATGAGAAAGCTTTTCAATGTTAAATACAATTTTGAGTATCACTAACTCCATTTGATCTCGAGTATATTATAATTTCGGGAGTTAATTCATACGCGAGGGAACGGTGATTATTTGCCAATAGACAACTGAGATCAAGAACGCTAAGAGGACTAAGAAAGGTTAAGAGTACGGAAATAAGCGAGAGATGGCGGACGAAGATTGGCCAAGGCGTTCAGCAGGAATTTACGACGAAGTACCTCAGAGAGCGAGACCTTTGTGTGGAGGACTTCTGGAGACCAATGATTCAAGATGAATACTCGGCGGTGGGAGCGACCCGGCGATAGATGCTGGCACAATTTTGAGTTTCAGACCCATTACTGATCACCATGGTTGTGAACCAATTCACGAGTCACCTCTGAAGATCCCAGCAGACATAGGACGGTTTACGAGAATGGCCAATACGATTAAATTGAATGGTGTGAGACCAAAATTTATTAAATTTACTTGATTGTTTCCATTCTCTTTAAGAGATATAGGCTGCATCGTGGTTTTGACTCCACTACCCATGCAGTCTGACTAATACATGGAAGAGTGATGGGAGAAGCTTACTTGAAGCGATTCTTTTCTCCATCCTCATACGAGACGAAGAGAAATTACTACTCAAACAAAGGGAAGATGAGAGTACGCCTGCTTTGCTTAGGAGAGATACAAGAGGCTGCTGAAGAGATGTCCCATGCATGGGATAGACCTGAAGACACAAATGGACATCTTCTACCACTCCATGAATTATACCTCAAAAGGTATAATAGATGCAGCTTGCGGCGGAGCATTCAGAAGAAGAAGAGTAGAAGAAGCAAGACAGCTGATCGAGGATCTTGCCGATTACAACATGAGATCTCATACAGATGCCGGGGAGCGCTCATGAGCTAAAGGAAATGGAATGATTGAAATTGAACAAGATGTACGCCATGGAGGCGAAGTGGATGCATTGATGCATCGGTTGGATAAAGAATGCACTCTTGCAAATGAGATAGAATGATGGAAAGGAAGAGTAAATAATGTTGAGGGCTCATTTGAAGAGGTTTCCTATGCGTGGAGGAGGCTAACTATTTGAGCAGTAGAGAGCATATCATTTCAAACCTAACTGACACATGACCCATTATACTGACATTAGGAACCATGAGAATTTCTCTTATGGTGGAGAGCTAACACGTCCCAAGACATGGGCAAAATTTTCAAGCGGTATGCTTCACAAGGTTCGAGTGCGAGGAGAGGCCGAGAAATGAATATCAGGGTAAAAAGGGCTCATACCTTTGAAGACCAGATGTTGCAGTTCATGGGGGAAAATAGAAAGACATTGAACTTCCATGAACAAAGAAGTTTGCAATTAGGAAGCTGGAAATACCAATTCTCAAATTTTGACGACTACCAATGCCTCTCTCAAGAACACAGGGGACACAAAATAGAATGGCGCCACGACCTGAGAATCAAATTAAAGATGCTTTTCCCGGTGACACGAAGAAAATCGAAAGGCTTGCATGGCGGTCTGCGGCTCAGTAGGAAAGAATTAGAAAGGAAAAGTCGAGAAGATGAAGGCAACAAGGGAGAAGGAAGCCTAGAAAATGCTGAGTCCTTTGGAGAAAGAAAGGAAGAAGGAACGGCCAGCAAGAAGAAGAAAGAAGCGAAAGCCCGAGGAACTCTATGCTGCGATCCATTCCGCGAGTTTGCCAAAAGTCGAGATGGGAAGCGATTCGCAAGGTTTTGAAAATTTTCCAGAAGTTGGAGATAAGCATGCCATTTATAGAAGTAGTAACTCCAAATGCCACTTTATGCCCAATTCTGAAGAAATTTTGAGCAAGAAGAAGTTTGCGGAGGAAGGTAGTGAATCGGCGCAGCTACGGTGCGTGATAAATAAAATTTACAGAGATGAAAGACCCGGGAAGTTTTGCAATTCTTGAACCATTGGAAGTTGAAATTCAAAGGCTCTTTGTGACTCACGGTGCCGATATAAACTTAATGCCATTATCACATTTGCAAAGGAAGTGGTTGAGAGGAACACCGCTCTGATTCTCTTGAATGGCGGATGAGCAGTAAGTGAAACACAGAGTCATTGAAGATGTCTTGTTAAGGTGGGAAATTTGTTTTTCTGTCGGCTTTATCATCCACGGACATTGAAGAAGATTCACAAGTCCCTCTACTTTTGCTAGGAAGTATTCCTAGCAATTTAGATCTCTTATAATAAGATATCTGGAAAGGGAGTTCTCACTCTGGGGTTGGAGAGAGGCAAGCGACTGTCTGCTCAAAGTTTGAAGAATTTTGGAATATGGATAGGGAAGATTACAAGTTAGTAGATGATGTCTATCTCAGAAACTCTGATTGTTATTATGATTGTAATGCTCATTCCTATCAATGAAAATGAGATGAATTTCCGATTATCTTGAAGTTGTTAAGTCGATTTTAAAGCACATCATTTTGCTCTGAAAGGTTTGTGAGTCTTAAACAAAGCAGTGACAATGGAATAATAATGAAGAAGGAATTTCATCAAAGACGTCTTGAGAAGGCCTAGTTTAAAGAATTGCCAAGTCATACGAAATAGCCTTACTTGGAGCTACGAGGGAGTAAGCCCCGGTGATTATCTCTGCTAGACTAATTGTCTTTGAAAAACTGACGCTGAAAATTTGAAGAATTATCGGGAGTCGATTGCAGTCGTAGATGGTAAAAGTATCAGTCAAATTAATTATGCATCACCTGAAATACTGTGGAAAATGCAAACATACATTGAACATCAAGAGAAAGTGAACCAGTCATGAAAGTAGTGAAAGGAGATTACTCCAAATAAGTTTGAATCACTTTGGTTTTTATATATGCAATCTCGAGCCGGTCCTTGGGTTAGCCACGGTCCATGGTTTCCCGAAGGTGGGTTGATGTGATGAAATGAAAAAAATGAGTTAATTCCCGACAAGACGGTGACATGATGGAGAGTATGTATCGGTCTGGCGGAAGTGAACCGCGACAACCGGAAAGATCATTTCCCATTGCCTTTACATTGATCAATGTTGGGCCAGGGTTGAGACACCTGTTTTGTTTCTGGATGGGTATTCATTTATAATCAGTTACCCATTGCACTTGAGGACGAGGAAAACTACATTCCACATGCATATAGCACCTTGCCATGAAGGATACCATTTAGGTTGTCTAATGCCCTACTACTTTCGGAGGTGTATGATGTCCATGTTCTCAGATTTGGTTGAGGAGGTCATGGAGATTTTTATGGATGACTTCACGGTATTTGGATCCAGTTTTGATCATTGTTTAAACAACCTGGAAACAGTGCTTTAAAGATGCAAGGACAAACAACTAGCTCGGCGGGAAAAGTGCCATTTCTTGGTAGCAGAAGGTATTGTTCTTGGTGCCAAAATTTACACTCACGGGACTAGAAAGTGGGCCGATCGAGGTTTCGATTATCAAGACTCTTGCACCACCACTTGGCGGTAAAGGGATAAAGGAGTTTCTTGGGGCATCTTGGATTCTATAGGAGATTCATCGAAACTTCTCAAAATACTTGGACCATTATGCGATTATTGGAAAGACACAAAGTTTAGTTTTGACTCCTGCAAGTGACCTTTGAAGAAATCAAGGTCAGTTAGTTCAGGCACGATCCTTGGTTTTACAGGAATGGGATCGAGTTGAAATAATGTATGATGCGGTGATTTCACAATGGGAGGTATGACCAGGGGCGAAGAAAGATATTGAGCCATATACTATGCTAGCGAGCCTTCAATGAAGCCCAAGAAAACTATTCAACTCTGCGAAAAGGAGATGCTGGCATAGTTTTTTTCTTGTATGAAAATTCAGGCCATACATTTTAGGGACCATATTATCATTCACACGACCATCACGACAATCAAATATACGATGTCGAAAAGGAAGCCAAACCAAGGCCCGATAAGGTGGTGTTTATTTATACAAGAGTTTGATATGGTAATTAAAGATAAGAAGAATTGTGACAATGTGATGGCGATCCCTTGTCAGGAGTAGAAAAACAAACGGAAGAGGAGGGAGCGGGACTAACAAAGAACTTCCCCGGATGAGCAAGCTGTTTCCAATTGTCATTCCAGCTCCATGGTATCTTGATATCGTGAATTACTTGGCTTGTGGAGTAATTCATAGGTCGACCTGTGAAAAAGCTGGGGCCAGACGGTAGTACTACATGCAGGATGACCTTTGCTATTGAAAGGTCTTTGACATGATTATAAGAAGATGTGTACGAGTGAACAATGCAAGATTGGCAGATGAATGCCATCATCACCATATGGGGGACATTTTCGGAGAAAGAGCCAGCTCCTGGGAGATACTCGATCGGGGTTTTATTATTACTTATCTTGATGTCTTAGAATGGGTGAGTGTGATAGATGCCAAAGATGGAAATATTAACGGCAGAAATGAAATGCCCCTAGGGCATATTGGTGGTGCAAATTTTTTTTGATGTATGGGGATAGATTTTTATAGGACCCTTCCCACCATCATTTGGAAACTTGTATATCTTGCTAACGATTGGATTATGTTTCTAAATGGGTGGGAGCAACAAGCTTGTCCAAGGAATGACAGCTAACACAATTGTGATTTCTTGCAAAAGAACATTTTAGACGGATTGAACACGGGACTATCATCGGTGGCGGGGGGAAGCCACTTTGCAAACAAAATATTTTAAGCTCATGAGCAAGTATGGGATCAAACATATAATGAGCCTAGCGTATCACCCCGGACTAATGAATGACGAGGAAATTTCAATAGAGAGATTAAAAGGATCCTGGAAAGGCGCAAGTTCAAGCGGAAAGATTGGTCTTCAACTGATGATGCACTTTGGGCTTAGGAGCATTCAAAACTCCATTGGGATGTCCACATCTGAGTGGTCTTTGTGAAACCATGTCACCTCCCTCTTAATTTGGAATACAAAGCCATGGGCCATGAAGAGTGAACTTCGATTTCAAGGTACAGGAAGAGATTGCTCCAGTTGGATGGCCCAGAGGCGAGAAAGCGAAGCCTATGATAGTGCTAGAATGTAAAGGGACAAGACCAGAATGGCATGATCGAAAGTTCGAGGAAAGAGTTGAGGAGCGGGGATCGAGTTATTTGTACAACTCCCGATTAAGATTATTTCAGCGGGAAAGTTGAAATCAAAATGGAGTGGACCATATCACAGTGGTGTATCAATTACTACCTTTGGGTAATGGCACTTAGGGGCCCGATCTTGAGGAAGAATTCAAGGTTAATTGGCCCGACTTATCTCGACGGGGGAGAAAGAAAGGAAGAACTCAGTGTGAATTGAGAGAGAATGTAAGCTTGACTAGTCATTTAAGGACTCAAAACAGAGCAGCTCATGGGAGGCAACCCATATAGATTTTTTGCTTCTTTATATAGACTTTGAAATAATTTTTTTAATTATTCGTTTTGGATTTTTTTTAGTTCTAGTCATGATTTGTTAGGAATTGCTAGGTTAGTAGATCAATTTAATCCTTTTTGAAAATTGGCAGCGGTATCTGCGTACGAGAGATGAATGGCTCAGGTGAGAAGGAACAAACTCCAGGACGGCTCCAACACTTCACAGGAAAAAGCGACTTGAAAGGGAATACTCCTTCTCCTACATAAGTGCATGAAAATTGAATAGAATACATGTTTGAATTCTTTGTGTAGAATGATTAAATGGATGCTAGAATGTGCAAATTAATAAGGAGTGAAAGGCATGCGATCATCAAATTTAGGGCAAGTCTTGAGACTAAGTCGCGACTAGATTTTTATGTCATGACAGTAGTCGCAACTTAGTAAGTACTAAAGGAAGAACAAGAGCACAGGTCGCGACCAAAAGTTATGTCGCGACAGAAATTGAGGTTGCGACAACTCAACTATGTCATGAAATTACTTGTTGACCAAAAGGGAGTAGAAATGCTAGATGTCGCAACCTGATGATAAATTGTCCTCCACAAACTTACTTATGTCGCGACAAACAACATTAAGTCGGACATAAGAAAAGTGCCGGTGGGTAGCACAAATTTGCCACTAAATTTAATGTGACTGTTCTTACTGAAATTTAAGTTGCGACAAGCGCAAATAAATGAAGTAATAAAGAGTCCACAATAATAATTGAATTGCAACTGTTGAGAAACTCCCTCCACCACCATCTCCTTCCTTAAAGCAAATACAACTCTTCATCTTCGTCTATTCTCTGGTTTTCAATTCTTGCCAAACCTAGACCAAATTCTTCCTAAAAACACGTCGGAATTTCTCAAATGGCGAACCTTCAACCCTAAATCCCAAATCAGGCTAAATCATGGAAAGAGTATACTCGGCTAGAGAGGGGTCGTCGAGGAACCAACAAGGGAGAACGCACCGCCGTCGGAACAGCAGAGAAGTTTAGCAGTTTCTACTTGACAGGAGAAAAGGGGAAAGAGCAATGGCCAAGAAGGAGAGAAGCCAGTGCATTATTAGAAGAAGCTTTCTCCATATGGAAGAAGTACTATCTTTGGTAAGGGTTTGTCGGAGAAAGAGGAGTTTAAATGAGCCATATCCTTTACAAGGAACTAATAAGAACAAAGAGGAGTTTGACTTCTGCGAAGCATCAGTGCGGATACGGTAGTTTGAGAATACTCGACTGGTGGGGAGGATAACTCATTTATGTCGGAGGAGTTTGGGTCTTGCGTATGGACGAGGAAACCATCAATGGAAATGTCTGGAATGGAGCGAAGCATGGATCAAATAAGAAGATAGTAGACAACCCTAATAGTGAGAAGATTGTAAGAAAGTTGTGAGACCAATTGAGTGAAATGGGATGAGGAGGAGAACAAGAAGACCGTGCGGGGAGATTTGTGAAGAGGCAAGGTATGGTTTTATTTCGGCATACGTATGGATTAGACCAAGCATGCTTCTGATGCAGGAACAAAAACAATCATTCTCTATGCCATGCTGAAGGGGTACAAGCTTAATGCTGGAGCAGTCATTGAAAACTCAATAATGAGATACCATGAAGGGAATAAAAGGGGTTTGATCCCTCACCCAACAACTATCACAAGGCTATGTTTGAGGGCTGGTGTGAAGGGAACTTAGGAAGAAGAAGAAGAGTGCCCTAAGGTTTCACCACTAACCCTGACGGGAGTAAGCAAGGGGCCTAGGAATCAAAAGAAAAAGGGGTTTATAATAGAAGCAGATTCAAGAGAAGAACATGAGAATGCAAGACGAAGAGAGGACACCCATGCAGTTCTGGATCAAGAAGAAGAAGATCAGAGCACATCCGAGAGGGACAACACCTTTATGTTTCTGGGGAGGACGAGGAGAACAAGATGATAGAAGCCCCATAAATTTCTCAACCCCCTTTGGCGGTTCTCCCCCACTATCGAAACGGAGATTTCGAGAGAACTTTGGTGAAAGTTCTAGAGGGAGCTCGGGGGAATAATCAAATAATGGAAGTGCTCGGTTCCATTGAGAAGAGAATGGAAGAAGAAAGGGGAATGGAACATCCAACAAAAATTGAAGAGGGAAATATATGAGTTAAATTAAAAAGAAGAGATCCCGGCAATGTAGGAAGAAGAAATGAGCAGAAGGGAAGAGCAGATGAAGGAGATCCTGGAGCATCAAGAGGAAAAATTCAAAAAGGAAATGGAGGAAATAGATCATGATCTACTGAAGAAGTTGAAGCTAAGCCATGAGTCATTTTACAACAATCAGTATGATCGTGATTCTCAACTCCTAACACTCATAAAGAAGGCGAGATCGAGGAAGCCAAAACTAAGGAGGCTTGAGATCAAAGTTCAAATTCTCTACACATGTCGATATTCAAGGATTTCGAGAAAAGGATGAAGGAAGAGATCGAAATTTGGATATGGAACCTTGGAAGAAAGTACGGCTTGAAAATTTAGTTTGATCAACAATAATCTTCCCAGAATTTTAGAAGTCATGATTGGAAATGGAGAACCTGATAGACACATTAGGGAAAAGACAAGATTAGTCCCGAACAAAGGTTGATCTCTGCTTGAATTGATCCTTGAAGAACAGATAGAGAGGGGAGAATGACAAAGAAGAAGGCGAAATGAAGTTTAAATTCAACCTAATTTTGCTACCCTTGATGCGGATCCCACTCCCAACATCTTTGCTCCTCCCAAAGAAAAAAATAAATCTTCCCATTGATTTGCTCCCGATCTCTTCCTCACTTCCATTTGTTATTCTCAAATTTGTTGCACAATCCTCACATGAATAAAATAGAAAATTTGTTTGAAGTTAGATTGTGTTGTTACTTTTTGCTTTAATTATTAGAAGAATAACGGTAAGTTTAGCTCGAATGAAAATCTTAGGCATATCATAATGCGAGGCTAGTTGAAGTAGTTTGATTAGAAGATGAAATTTTGAAACCTGAATAATTGCGAGAATAAGGGCGGGAATGACATATAATTGAATTGAAACACAAATTGCATAATTATTGAATTTATTGATGAGTCCAAGATAAAGGGAAAGTCATACAATTGAAGGAGCAAAATATATATTTTGAGTTTGTAGTATAAAGCAGTAAGCGAAGAACTTTGATGAACCTTAAATCATGTAACTCTGTCAAGCCCGAAGTGAGTCGAGAGGACATCCTTAGGGTTAGTCACGAGTTAATCAAACATAATTCTAGAGACTTGTTAGATTATTGATCAAAGGCGAAATCCTAGGTATTACAGCTAACAAGAAATGATGCGAGGCCATCATAGCGGCTTGAGCCATTATAGCCACCCTTATTTATATGTACGCATACACCTAGTTCTTTGAATTTGAGCCAAAACAATCCTTATCTTCAAAACAAGCCATTGGAAATTCCAAGCCATCCTAGATAATTAATCCTCCCGATAAGAACCTCACGATTATCCAAAATTCAAGAAGGAGGAAGAGATAAAGTTTAGGGAGTATTTTTTTTTTTGAGAACTAAAGGAGAAATACAAGGGTGAAGAGAGAAAGATGTCTAAAGCGGGGAGGATACAACGAAAGAAGCTTAAAGGAAGAGTTTTTTGTCTTGTGGCTAACTCTCTTGAACAATTAAGTTCTTAGGGGTGCACAGCACCTAGTACGATTAATGCCAGCTGGTATGGGAGCTACTAACCCAAAAAGTTAAGCTAAGAGTGTTAGAAGCCTAAAAAGATAGAACATTTTGCACTATTCTGGGTATTTGAAAAAAAAAAAAAAAAAAGTTCAAACAGTGAGAAGTACAAATGAGAATGGGAACAAACAATTTTAAACAGAAGAAATCAAGAAGATACCCCAAGGATGAAGTTTGGGGGAATCAATTAAAGAAGTTGCAAGGAAAGAAAGGAAGGAGTAGCGGGTTAAATAAAAAGGAGAAAGAGTGGGTAATCTTAACACAAAAAGTTCCCATCCATCCTGCCATGGGCCAAGCACGGAATTACAAGCACGAAAGGGCTGATTGATCTTGAAGGTTGGAATTACCTACATTAGTGGGATCGATACCAGACAACAAGCATATGGAATTTGAAAAATCTTGAAAGGATCAAAGCGTGAAGGACCTCGGAGGTTAAGCGACTCACTAAGAAAGATAGAAGAATACCAACCTACTTTTCGGCGGGATCAATGACTATGTGTTTATAAAACAAATTCAGTGATTTAGTTTTGTACACCGGATTGTGTGACGGGTGGCACTTCATATGGACTTGAAGCTAGATATACGAGGAAAGAGTACAGTTCTAGTCTTTGATTAAATTGGTTGCAACTGCAAGAGCAATCTGAGAAAAATGTCCTTTTGTTTGAGGACAAACAAATCTTTCTTTTCTTTGCTTGGGGACAAGCAAAATTTAAGTTTGGGGAGTTTGATGAAGCAAAAGTCATCCATTTTCCAGTCCATTTTTTAAGTTGATTTCTATCCTAAAGGGTGATTTAGAATGCGCAAATGTTGAATAATTCACCAAGCGCATAAGCGTGAAATTGAGAAAGAGGATATTACGAGTAAAGGGACGAGAAAGCGTTTGAGCGGGGCTGGCCACATTGGTGGATAATGATGTTTGCAATGGGAGAATGCACGAGGAGAAGGACACATTGTAGCGACCTTGGCGATTGATGAAGAATCACATCGGTGTAACCACAAAGCGCGTCCCGCGACCTGAGGGCAATAGAGCGAGAAGGCGGTCGCCTTGAGAGCTCCAAGTCGGGCAACCATAAGTGTGAAGGAACAAGATATATAAGGTAGCGACGTCATTCAGAGGTCGCGACAAAATTAAAGGCCGAGCAGTAGACATGGAGGTCGTGACGCGAATAGGAGTAGCGACAAAGATTTTCAGAGGCGGAACATAGAGTCGCGACATCTAGAAGTGAGATCGCGAGCATCGATTCTGAAATTAAGGTCGACGTCATTCGATGAATTGCGACATCGATTGCAGAAATTAAGGCGCTGACGTCATTGGTGAATTACGTGACGCATCGGTTAAAGGAATTAAGGTCGCGACGTAGGTTGCAAAAGAGGTAAGGTGACGGCGTCGTGATTAGTGCGACATCGATTCAAGGAATTAAGGTCGCGGCGTCATTCGATTAATTACGTGACGCGAGTTGCAAAGGAACTAAGGTGCGGCGTCATTGATGGTCGCGACGCGCCGGTTACAAAAGGAAGAAGGTGGCGACATCATTTAGCGGTCAAACATCAGGATCCAGGGGATGCTAAAGGCAGAGTCGCAGGCCAAATAAAACCTGTGACGTAAATTTGAGACAAGTGGGGTCGCGACAAAGATCGGTCGCGACATTAACAACAAAATGGGCCGGTTAATCGAAATCCACGAGGAGGTGCCAGTTAGGGCCCAACGAAAACCCTATAAATGCGGTACGCTGCGAAGGAAAGCGACTCTGGGTGACTCAAGAGATCTGGGTAGGCCCCAGAGGCTCTTGTATTTTAATTTTTATTTTCTTTGTTTTGTTTTATTTTAGATTAGTTTGTTATTTCATTCCAAATTTGGATGCGGGCGTTAGTACATTAAAGTAGAAGCCCGATCTGAGTCTATTTCTTTCAAATTCTTTACTGGATTATGCAGATTCCGGATAAATTTTGGAGATTCGGATTTCAGTTCAGATTCTGAGTGGTTTTTCTTGATCGTGACCATTGTAGGGTGTAATCTAGTGATTTAGAAACCGACTTCCATTGAATAGACTCTTTTATGAAATTATCTTTCCTACTTGAAATTTATTAGAAGCTATTGAACTATCGGTTGTAAATCTACTTAGCATTGGTTTTAGGTATTTTGTAGTGATCCCATTGTAAGCGTCTTATACCCATAATAGGATTGTATCATTGCTGCGATTTCAGGGCCCTCACGAGGTGACACGAGGCCCGATCGAGTGATGAACAAATTTTGCAGAGTATCGAATCGGTAATGATGATCTAATGAGCTCTAATGAATTTAGTGATAAATCCCTCTTCTCACTTGAAATCGAGAATGAGTTGAATGACTTATCCGTTCAAACAGCGGAGAGTTCACCTCGATTGAGCGATGCGTTCAATCCGAAGTGTTATGAAATATCTAATCAAGGAAAGGATGAACTGTTCCAATTTGGAGGAAGAGAAATTAGTAAAGTGTAAACCCATGCTATGCCTATGTCTTGGAGCTAAGGGTTTCACAGGTCATATTCAGTATAGTATTGAAAGAAAATATCGGAACAAAGGCAACCCCCCGGATTAAAAGAAAGTAGTTATCTAATCCCTCATTTCGAAAGAATCGGGGAAGATTAGATGATGAAAAGTCTGCAGTGGGAGAGATCCAAACTATATCCTTATTCCTTGGGCAGTTTTAAATCAGTAGTTCATAAAGCAAGGTTCTGAGTAGTGCGGGGAATTGATTGTTCACAATAGCGGTATTTTTCAATGCTCCCTTTAACGAGATAAATGATCGATCTGAATTTGTTATTTTAGATTTTCATTTTTAATTCATTTTGTTATTAAAAAGTCACTTTTTCTTAGTTTTATTATTTTTAAGGTTTTGCTAAGAATGGCTGGAATTGCACCATCAAGTCGAATAGTATAGAGTTTGAGTGATCGGGAGGTAGTTGATTGAGGAGTGCTTGGGATCTACGTGGGATCGATATACGGACTTAAATCGATTTACTACTTGATTCGATCTGTAAATTTGCGGCATCACGGATCAAAACCCGAGAGAAGAAAGAAAATGATTTACTCTTAAGAAAGCGACTTTTAATCGATTACAATAGATAAGAAAAACAACAAGCAAGTTTCAGCAGCATTATTCTTTGGGGATTAGATAATATTCACGCCCAGGTAATAACGCTATAAATTTGTATAGGTATTTTGGTCCATCACTGAAAGAGGTGAACATTCTTCTATAGTAGATCCTTCCAAATCAAGATTTACTAAACTTTCCATATTCTCTCGTATTTCCGGAAACTCCCTTAGATTTGAACAACCAAAGCAAGAAAGATTTGTAAGAGATTTCAAAATCTGAATGCTTCTAGAAAGACAGGCGGCTGAGTTGTTGCAATTTTCCTAGATTCAAGAATTGAAGTCCTTTCGGGGATGTTGAATTGATCTTGGTAGTTCTTCTATAGCAATTCACATCTAAATGAAGGTACATTTCAATTTTCCATATCCTCAAGGATTTCCGGGAAGCACCATAATTGAGAACAACTTTACGAAGCGAGAAAGAGAGTTATGAGGATTTCAACATATGCTACTTGGAAGAACTCGTAGGTTCCACACCCAGCACAAACATAAGCTATCTGTAAGACCAGAAATTTCAATTCACGAAGAAAAATCGTAATTCGGTCAAAATCAAAATTTATTCTATATAGATCTCGGATGGCGAAAGCGGGAATTCACCGTTGGAATCGTCTCGCGAGGAAATCTAGCTAGCCGCGTCAATTTCATCGGGTCGAGAGCCGGTCCAGATTTACGCGTTTTCGAGGCATCGAGTATCGAGTGTCGAAAAACGAATTTTGATGTGACAAAAGTCACCTATAACATGTACACATGTTGCATGAATAGAGAAATGATGGAAATGGACGGCCGAGGTAGTGCCAAATGTAGAAAATCCAAAGCTTAGGGACATAGATGGAATTAAATAAAAGAATAAATGAGGAAAGGACAAAATAACGAATAGTGTCATCCCCTTCCTTCAAAAAGTCAAGAGAAAACGTGGGAAGGAGGAAAAAGGAGATGCAGAAGGTTTTGTTTTTCCTTTTAGTGAGAGAGAGAGTGTGACATCTCTCTAAGATTCCGGGCTATCCGATGTGAATTCTTGAACCCAAGAAGGAAAATTTGTTCTGTGGCGAGAGACATGCGCGTGGAGCTCGGTTTTAAGGGTTTTTCGTCAAACTCCGCGAGGTGGGGTTTTATCTGCGCCGGGTTTTACACTTTGTTTCAAGTGTATTTATGATGTTTGAGTTGATTGAGGCCGTGGTGGCTGTTTGATCAGTTCAGGCACTTGGGACCCTAATTGTTAAATTTTGGAGCCATTTGGACGATCCACGGGTATGTGTGTGGGCGGTGTGGGAACATTGGGTTCATGATTTGTAAAATTAAATCATGTATTGTGATGTGTATGGTGAAATGGCCATGAGTCGGGTTCCCAAATTGAGCCAGATGATTGGATGATAAATGAGGAGCAGTGGCACCCGGGGTTTTCTTGTTCATGTGAATAGTGACACGAAAATAAATTTTTGTGTGAAAATGAGTTTGATCGAGTAATTCAAGTTGAATTGCTTGTGTTTGAAAATTAGCCCACGTGAGCTAATTTTTGATGTAATGGATTGTGAAATTACATGACATGTTTGTGTGATTTAAATTATGTGAATATATGCATGATTATATATTTGCATGTGTTATATAGATTATCTTTGGAATTGGCATCATGCATTCCATTTTACCTTTGGGGCACTTGACAAATAGAGTGAGTGCAATGAGGTGGATCACATGAGAGAAGTGTTTGGGTTGACTAATTATAATAATTATGGGAGTGTTTCCATATAAAGTATCAATCGTCGAATTATTGCGATTGATATACATCGGAGGGTTGTCCTTAAATAGAACATCGGTCGGTCCACTACTTAAAGATTTGGAGTTGTCCACAAATAAAAACACAAATATCTTTGTTTGAAAATAATGTGTTTCTCATCGCATTGGCTTAGGCAGGTGTGGCAGAAGTCGGTGAGGGACTCGGGGTATAAGTTGATCATGCCGAATCATTTCAAGAGTGGGATCACGCGTTTGCTTGGATGTATGTTTCATTGGAGCATTGCGTATGCGCGTGGTGGAGAGTAGCCCATTTAGGGTGATTCACTCTTGAGGCGATAGCTCACTGTCAAGGGATAGTATTTTTCGATTACGAGGGAGGCGTGCGGGGAGGCGCTCATCATAGAATTTGTTTTAGAGAAGAGAAACTAGGGTTGTGGCTTTGGTTTTGGTGTGTACACATGTATTAGAACTCTATAAGTTTGATATATGTTGTGTAAGAGTAATTCATTACTTCTTGAAACTATTGTATATAGTTGAGATTTATTTGGATGAGTATTGGTTTATGGGCCTAAGTGGCCGTTTTTACTCATGATATTGATGTTTGGGACAGGTTATGTACCGTGGGTAGAGCTCCCTGTACAAGGGAGACTGCGCTTGGAATACACCATGAGTGGTGTCCCGGGTGGCGACATCCATTACTGTCCGGGTTGTGGGTAGTCAACGGACACCCCGGGATTGGGGCGTCACACTATCAGGTTGTAAGGAATCCTCAATATTAGGTAATTCATTGATGTCATCTTCATTTACACAAAGCTTTGATGGAGTTTCCTCATCTGACCGGCCTCCCGACAAATAGTTGACATCATTGCCTTACAGGGTTGTGTTCATGAGCATAGGCATATATAAGATGGATCCACCTCCACTTTGTTGCTTTACATTAAAGAACCACAAAGGGAAGCCTTTAATTGCTTCATTTATTTGGCGTCACCTGTCTCAATTAACCTTAGGACAATAAAACATCCACATAACATTGGAGCAGTAGCAATTGAACTTAATCGGGAGATCAGCCACCAACTGACATTCCAGACCAAGCAAACTCATATTACAATTGAAGTTCCATCCATCTTCAGTCTTGCCTCAGATTCATTATCATTTAGTACTGGATGATCATAGATAGAGTACAAAACAAAACCCAACAAGTCACTCTCTTTGTACCAATCTTGGGGAAGCTTTGCTACTACTTCATATCCCTTTTCCTGAGGCCTTATCCATTTTGGAATTCCACCACTTTCGGAAATAAATACACTAAGTCCCGCAGAAGTTGGTTCTCGAACATCAATCATACATTCCAAATCCTATAGAAGATAAAATTAACTTATAAATTAATCAATCCCTCATGTCTCTGCATGCAAAGAACAAAAAAAAAAAAAAAAAGAAAAAAAAGAAAAAAAAGAAAAGAAAAACTGAATCTTGGTAGGAAATCAAATGCACAGACCTATTGTGAGAAGCATTTGAATAGCGAAGATGAGAGTAGACGTGATGAAGTTCCCAGCCATCTGCACCCATGTACATCTAAGACTTCACCAAATTGGGCCAGGCTTCTGATTTGTCTGAGTCTCAAGGCAGTGACTTCAAAGTCGAGGATACCGACATAGAAAGTGAGATTGATCCAGTGGTATGCTATCTGAACCATTTCCACTTTAGAACTAATTGTTTCCCAAGATGATAGCGCCAAATTTCTTTGGGGAGTTCACTCCATCTATTTTGCGGTAACTTAATCTAATACTGTAATAAATTCCAAGCAGCAAATATCACTCATGATTACTTCTCGCATGAGATTTGACTCAGAAAGATATAGCAATTTTAAGGAGCATAAACCCGACAAAGAAATCAACTGGCAACACATTGGATTTAAGCCATCAACGCAAAGAAACTTCAATCTTTTTAGCCTCCCCAGGTTTTGTGGCAATTTCTGGAGATTTGAGCAGTAACTGACATTGAGACATTCAAGAAAGCATAAATTACAAATAATCTTGGGAAGGGTCACAAGTTCTTGGCAATCTTTTAGATTCAACATTTCAAGCATACTAAAATGTTCGATTGATGACGGTAGCTCTTTTACAGTTGTTCGGTTCAAGTGAAGCTCCCTTAAGTTTTCCATCTTATTCAAGACTTGTGGAAAGTGTCGTAGCCGTGAGCAATTAGAGCAAAAGAGAGATTTTAGGGAGTTGAACTGATCCCAAATGTTTGTTGGAAGACTCTCAAGGTTTTGCGGTCACGGACATAGATATCGGCAGTATTAAGCGAGCGTAGTGGGTATACCACATAGTTGGTTGATTAGTTTGGATGATCCTTTGAAGCAAAGCTTCCAGGTTTCAACATTCATCGACAATCAAAGCTTCACATCATCCTAGTCTATACCGTCGGATCATACGAATATAGGTTGGAACACTTAGGCACCTTACAATTTTAAGAATTTAAAATTCAACAAGAAGGCGTGAATTGATTAGAGCGATACATCTCATAATGGCAGCCTTGGGATACAATGTCACCCACATTCGTTCAGAGGCATCTCCATAATGGTAGGATTTACAATTAGTACCAAATTGGAGATCTTCCATTAAGTTGGGAGGAGATTCAAATCCATCACGAAAGGCCAATATTCATGCTAACTCAGTGGAGATCGAAGATTCAAATCAACAAAATCCTTAGCTGATTCATTCAGGGATTCCTCACCAAATTCATTCTCAGTCTCATAATTAGCGGATCCATTATACAGTTCAATCTTCGATTCATGTGTAGAATCGCCGGCTTTTCCACGTGCCCTAACTTCTATCAAGTGGAACATAGACACAACATATAGCAACTCCCAAGAAGTCATTATTTTCATAACAAACTTTTGGAAGCTCTATACTTATATAAGATCCATTTTTCTGATTCCTTATCCACTCCGAGATCCCATTGCTTCCCTGAACAATACAAATTCCTTGGCAGAAATTACGAATCAATCATGCCACTTTATCTGACCTTCCATGTTAAATCACGCAGAAACCTGAATGTAATCTTGGGTTCTACCGCATTATATGAGTTTTTATTGGAGTTACGTAATTTGCTCCAGGTTGTTTTTGGTTAAATTAGTACCTAGTTTTAACTTTATTTGATTATGCTGTTGATGAATCGACTCAATATCTCTTAGTTGCCTAATAATAAACCAACATGGAAGTGAGTGAATAGATTAAATACGAAATATGAAAGTGAGGGGAAGATGAAACTAAAAGTGGCTTGTAGTTCTTATAGAATATATAGTCTTGTTCATTATAATGGATCTTGATTATGAGATATGACAAATGGATGTTAATATATTAATGTTTATAAATAGTGGTCTCCAAGAGAGCATCTAAATAATATATTAATGTTTATAAATAGTGGTCTCCAAGAGAGCATCTAAATGATGCAACTAGATGGATCCACAACAAAAGGCCAAGCAACTTATGTGCAAATTGCATAAATCCATTTATTGATTAAAACAAACATTTCACTCATGGAATAGGCATTTAATTAGGATATTAAGACTGATTTGATCAAAAGGGAATGAGCCTAGACAAAAGGAAACATGCTAGTGTTTTTGGTCTTATTCTATGATAACGTTCTACTCTTGACAGATATAACTATGTGTTCTTGGACATGGTCCCTGGTGTGTTCGGACTCTTTTGGGACGAAGTGTGTGCAAGACATTTATTAAATATATGCAGTAAAGTAAAAGCACACACACAATTTTACATGGTTTGGAAACTACTTAAGTCTACGAGGTTGTGCCTAGATGCAAAGATTTCCATTTATCTGATTCAATGTTACAATTAGTCTTATGTGGTATTAGACTCCCTCTCCACCTATAACCCTTCTTGAAACCTAATCACTCATAGAGGAATTCAGAATGAACTCCCTTCCTTTGTCTTCTCTCTGACATCCTTTTATTACCCACATTATCAATATGGATGAAGAAAGGCAAAGAACATAAATCTTTCTTGCCCAGGTGAAAGGTTTTTAACGTGTAATACCTCAACCAAGTATCTACACTCCGCAATCACACAAGGAGTCTACATATTGTGGATAGTAGGGCATGGAGTTGAACTTCGTTTAGTTAATATTTAAACAGGGTTTTAGAGTGTAGTTAATCCTTTATAGTGAGATGTTAAATTAACTTTAGAATTGGATTATGAGGAAGGAAGTATTATGCTATGGGTCCTAGTGGTTCTAGTGATCCTTACTTGAGTTCATATAGGTTGATGACATGATTTAGGAATTTTCTTAAGCATATTTTGGTAATTTATAATGTTGCAAAAACAAAAACAAAAAAGAAATTAGTGACATCTCTCTAGATTGAAATTTGTAATTGATTAATTAGACAATCATGTTGATTAATTAATTAA